>JABFPJ010002789.1:0-18227 GCA_022817425.1 Gryon sp. ZL-2020
ATTATGAAATTTTCATAATGAATTTCTATGAATAACTACAATTGTCATGTTGCACCGCTCATAGGAATTCATTATGAAATATTCATAATGAACTTTTATGATTTTTTATTTCACTTTAACCAGGGTAATATCTATAATATTAGTTAAAGAAAAACAACATTTTCTGAAAAATATCAAGCTTTAATATTGCTTACTATACATTCATAAAACAAGTTTAATCAATATTAGAACTAATTAGCGTAACAAAATTTTTCGATTTTAGTGCAAACGTTGATTATATATCAAGAAAAAAAATCGAAGAATGTAGAAATTGAACTTTTTCAGTAAAATAGAAAATTTGTTTTAAGGTAATTCTATCGTTGGGTTGCGTATTTTTAGGGTTCTTATAAATAATCATGTCTAAAAGTTAGTTTATGTAGATAAAAATGTGCAATAACAGTATATATTGTTTAAATCCACTTTTATTTCAATGTGTTCTAAAAATTATATAACAATAAGGTCATTAATTATCTATCTAAGTAGCAGGGTTCTCTTTAAAAAATGTATATGTTCAACATTTGGCTATGAATAACAACAAAACTATGTAGTGACTTGGTTTGTCATTTTGATAACTTTGTATTCATTATATTCATAACTTATATTTTAATTTTCATTCACATCTGACTATTATTATGTAAGTTATTACAAAAAATTCTACTATTTTCGGACCTGCTTCCTATACCGCTAATGTATTTTATTCTATTTTCATCATTAAATATCTTGACTTTAGCATAGTCAATTATCTTGAAATTTTGAGGAATTGTAGAAACTTAAATATTTACAAATTTTCGTTATAAAACGTCCTATCTTATATATAAAAAAAGGCCTTTTTTCAACGGCACAACGACATAGGACTTTATTTGCTAGATACGTTGATACAAAATTATTTCTAGAAAATATTTCCTATGCTATTTTCCAAAGAAAAAAAATGATTCTCTTAAGAATAGTAATTCTTAGAAGAATTTATATATATATATATATATATATAGAATAATTAAGTGTTATTATTACATTTTCTGTTATTATTACATTTTTGTTAATTTTGATTTATCCGCATTAAATCAAGTCTCAAAATAGTTTAGGTTAAATTATAAAAATTTAAAAGTATCAGTTAAAGGAAGGTTTAACATTTTTAATCAAATGTAAATGGATTTATTATACAAAGCAAAATATAATCAATTTAACATGAGTGATAAAAGACTTGTACATTATCAATTAAATCATGTAATAAAAGGAAAAAACTATAAATCTTAATTCTCTGTAAAATCTGATAAATAAAAACGTGTATTGAAATATTGAAGTTAAAATTAAATTATTAGTAAAATGATTGATATAAATTAAAAAGTGACTCAGTGTAATTATTTTATTTTTAAATAAAGACATTCTTAGAAATATAGCAAATAAAACAAATCCAAACATTACAATAATTAAATAATAGCAAATGATAAAATTATCTATTGATGAAATTAACGAAAAATGATTACAATAATACAAAATATTGCAAATGTTAATTGTTAATGTTTTTTTAATTAAATGACAATCGCGTTTATACAAACTTGCTTCTATCTAATCTAAGGTAATACATTGAATATGAAGAACAGCTGTTGAAAGGTGATTAAAATGATTGGATGAAAAGATTACTGGATAATGGACTATTAAATGAATTACTTTTTAACTTGATTGACTTGCAATCACAAAACTAGATTTAACTAGAAATGATAAACTAATGAAGTAGGCAAAAGAAAAGAAAATTAGAATTCTAAAAAGTATTATATTGAATTTTGTTAACAAAACAACCCCTTTATAAAAACAATGTTTCAAATAAAAATACAGTAATAATAAAAAATGATAATAAGAAACTAAAGAGGCAATAATTAAAAATATATAATATCAGTAAATTTTATTGGGTATTGATTTTGTCTATCACACATGATTGATTTCTGTACAGACAGTTGATTATATGCCGCTTAAACGTGATTTCAGGGCTAAATAATTCACTATACAAAGTATAATATCTGCTGCACCTTCATTTGGATTTTTTGCTTTCTTCGGAAGATGGTTTACTCTAATAAATAAATCAAATGAAAGTTGATTATTAATATTTAATGAACATTTATTTATAGTTATACATATAAATAAATATGATAAAGCCTACCTCATTTTGCGTATTAGCTGATTCGGTAGATTTTCCAGCTAATGATGTGATACCACTAACAACGGAGTTTCCTGCACTGACTGCAATATCAGAAATTTCCGCAAATGATGAAGGCATTTTGAATTTTGAAAAATCCATCCATTGCACATCTATTTGCTTTTCATCACCAGGTTTAACTGAAATATTTATAAAATTTATAAATTATGATAGATATTCAATAACAATTTGTTTTAAGATGAATATTTTATTAATTGAGTAAACTTGATAATTTACTTTTCTCATAAATTTTGAAATTGCCAAAAACAAACTTCAATCATCTTCTTTTTTCGGAATAATATTAACAATATTAATTAGTTCATTGTTTTCGACCTGATTTACTTGTTCTAAATCTTGCTCGTCTAAATAACCGAGTTTTCGAATGAAGTATTACAATAAGTCGATTATATTTATACTGATTATTATAATAAAAATTTGTTGTGTTGAACACTTACTGCCATAAACGAAATTATAAACTATATTAGCATAATGACCCGCTAGTTCCCAAGTTTCTTGAGCTTGTCTTGGATGACAAATCGCTGCAATTGTAAGCGCTCCTGTACTGGCGTATATGAATCTTTTGAATTTACCACCTCGTAAACCCAATATAAAACCAGTAATTCCACCAATACCAACTGCACCAACTCTTGGCAATGTATTCGATTCTTCTTGTAAATAGTCTATCGCTCCTAAAAATAGATGGAAACAAATATTTTATAAATATTATACTAGCTTCATAATTTATTTTTTGTACTTAGGTTTCTAAGTTTTTTTTTTATATTTCTATTTTCATTATTATTATTATTAATTGTAGAGACAAATAAATATTCTTTTTAATGTCTATTTTACTTATAATAATTAATAAATATGATATATTTCAATTAATAAATAAAAATAATTATTATAAAAGATGTATTTACTGAATGATTACTAATAGAACAAAATACTGGAAATAATAGTACATTACGCAACAAGGGAGATGAGATCGGGAATTCGTTTTCCGCTCGGGAAAACGAATTTCCGATCATCTCCCATGTTGCGTACTATATTTTTCGTTACGAGGGAGGGGAAAAAGCCATTTTCCTAAATCTCCCTAGGGAAGAAAATGGCATTTTCCCTCCCCGAGTAACGAAAAAAATATTTAAATAGTTCAATTTGCTTATAATTACCCTGACTATGCGCTAGACCAGTATCAATTGTATTTGTTATAACATCGGTATATCCACTGAATTGATGTAATACTTCTTGTATGGATCTTCGAACTGTACCGAAACCTTGTTCCAAATACGATGGTGGTGCATCATTACTAAAAGCGTATAATTTGATAAGATCTTTTTTTCTCTGAAAAGTGGGATAAAAGTGGCACATTCTCTCCCTAGAGAGGGAAAGTAACTTTTCATCTCTACTTTCCATCTCCAGAGAGGAAAAGTCTTAAAAAATCTTCCATTAAGATGGAAATACTTTTCTTCCCTAGGGAGAGAAAATGTTTCTTTTGTCCCACTTTTGAGGAAAAGAAAGATGTGTTTTTGATGCATTTGTGAGAAAAATAAATTGTTATTAAATGTGCAGATAAAATAAAATTTCAATATTTGCGTATAATTAGACTATTTAAAAGCAAGTCAAAGTTATTATATGAATTAGAATACAAAAATATAAAGTTGAATTTTAATATAAGTAATAAACAATTATAAAAGTTAAAAATTGTTATAAAAAAGAGATATATTGAACAAAATCATAAGTGATAACTTCTTCGCGTAAGAAAATAATTACATTTACTTTACCGTGACATCTCTTGTGGTTTAACATCATCTTTAACATAAATTGCAAGTTCTGATGGACGAATTAACTTTTTGTTGCCATCCATGGATAAATTCTTTGAATCTTTTGAGTCAATTAGTGGCACGGCACAAAGTCCGCAGGGCATCAAAAATTTCTTTAAAAGCTTTATTAAAGAAACATCAAATTATTATAAAATGTACTCATATTTATTTAATAAAATTGCTTAAATTTAATAAATAACGGAAAAAGTAAATTCATTTACATATTATATAAACATTACTTTGGAGCAAATTAATTGTTAAATTTGAGGTTAAAAATGTTGACGTGAGATAATATTGACTTACCTTTGTGCTATTCATTTTGAATAAAATTAAAATACTTTTGATAAACAAAGTGAAATAAAAATGTTCGTTTTTTTCATGAAACGAACGATATTTTGTATAATTAAATTGATAATTTAATGTCTGCGGAACATGTTGCCCAAATGTTACTACAGATTAACTGTCTGTTTATGTCGCGGAATATGAAACGGAATAAAAAAAGAGAGCTTTTATGTCAAAGTTACAATATTGAAATCGTAAAGAATAGAATATTTGATTGAAAAAATAAAATTAAAACATTAAATTGTAAATTTTCTTATAATGATAAGAATTTAAATTAATTTTGTTTTGTAAATTTATGTAAATTATAAGCATCAATTTTGATTAATTTATATGTAATTTGAAATGTACACCTTCAAAAATGGACGACTAATTTCAATCAAAATTCCGGGTTGGTATTCATCACATCTATGCACTGGTTCCCTACAAGTTACGTCTTTTCCAAAAATTACTCCAATAGTTGCCTCATAAAACTGATGAATATAATCTGACATTTAATTATTGCATACACAAAAAATTTACTTTATTATTTTTGCTAATATTTTAATTCATTTTTAACAGAAAATTTTGTTTACTAATATTCATTTGTTTATTTTTTTCACATTCTTTTTTTAATACAAAAAATTGATTAAATAATTGTCGAAAAATATTTAATAATCAAAATAACTAATTATTTAGGTAAATAATTTTACTTTATACAATTTAAATAATTAATAATAAAATTAATAATTTATAATTTTACAAAAATATATATATAAAAATATACATAATAAATTGCATTTGAAATTTGGTATTCGGATTAGGTGGCGCCACTTTCGGCGATGTTCCGTTGTTTTACGCGTTTGTTCCAGAAATTTCAGTTCAATTTCATAGCGTCTCTCGTTTCTGTTTCGTGATTTCACTTTATGTCAATCCGTCAATAAAGTTGTTTGAGGGAAGAACTTTGTCGGTAAAAATATCAACAAAAGTTGTTGAAACAATTTTTGTGTTTGGTCGAGAAATTAAACGAAAGTGAACAATGCAATCTAAGGTGGATTCACCGGATTACAGATTGCCATCGATCAAATTAAGCGCAAACACATCTCCTTCCATTGAATTAAGTTCATATAGAGATCAGCATTTTAAGGTTAGTTTCTTTATTCATATTTGAAAATATTAAAACATATAATGACAATTTATTTCGATATTACATTTTTTTTCAGTATTATTAAAGAAAGAAAAATCATTCATTTACATTTCAATGTTAACATTTCATATAAAAAAATATAATCTTCATTTATTTTTCTGAATTTTCTATGAATCATTTTGTTTTGTAAACAAAGAAATATTTTGAATTTTTTAATCTTAAATTACCCGCATGATTACAAAAAGAATCAAATTAATCAACATTAACTAATGAAATTTTATATTTAATACGAAATTTGAGAATAGTTTTTAATATTAATATTAATATTAATTAAGCAGGGATCTCGTGCCGAGCAAGACAGATTACTTCGAAACTCCACTACTCTTTACGTAGGCAATTTATCATTTTATACAACCGAGGAACAAATTTACGAGCTCTTCTCAAAATGTGGCGATATCCGACGAATCATTATGGGTTTGGATAAATATAAGAAAACTCCTTGTGGTTTTTGTTTTGTCGAGTATTACCTACGTGCTGACGCCGAGAATTGTATGCGATATGTTAATGGCACTCGTCTCGATGACCGGATTATCAGAACTGATTGGGATGCTGGATTTATTGAGGGAAGACAATATGGACGTGGTAAAACTGGAGGACAGGTATATATATATATTATAAATATATAATAATTATTATATTTTAGAAAAATGTTGAATTTACATGACATATGTTAAACTATTTTTAATTTAAACAGACATATGTTAGAAATAAGAAATTTAGAAATTAACAAACAATATTTTGGATATCTTTTATTCAGGTTCGAGACGAATATAGATCAGACTTTGACAGTGGCCGTGGTGGTTATGGAAAAATAATCCAACAAAAAGTTTCAACATCATTGTAAAGTTGTAAATTTCAATTTGGAGCTGAATTATTTTTTCAGTAATACTGTGACTGCACAGGTCAACAAACATACCATGTGATCCATTATATTTAAGTGTAAAATGATTATGACTATTAAAATCGATATTTTACACTATTTCTATTTCATAGATTATGTACATACAGTTTTATATGTATTAAAGAGTACAGTATCGTGTTTAGGAAATAAAAACGAACCGTGTAACTTATAATTCTTTATGGTAGTCATTTATTTTTGCATGTCGTGTGTATACGTTACTTTAACAATAATATATTTTTATCATTTAAGTATATAAAAAGTTAAACTCGTGACACTTATGGTAAAATAATATTTCTTAATACTGACACGTATAAATATAACACTAGCAAAAATAATTCTATAAAAAAATTGTCTACTACAAAATCGAAGTTAAAATCTGAACCGTTTTTATTTTTGCGGAATATTGTTTATGATTAAACAATAATTTTATCATATGAAAGTTTTCTATAGATTAAATTTTGAAAACATTATAAAGTTCAATTAATTAAGTTTTATATTCATGAAAATGTAATCATGTAAAATATGTAGATTTTTATACAGTATAAGATCTTAAAATATGATGTTTTAATAATAATTTTCAAATATTTTATCAAACTTTAGCAAAATATTCTTACCGCAAAAATCTTGCACATAATACAAGTGATTTCGATATTTTGGATATTTACAAAATAATCACGTTCTATAATAACTTTGTTTGCAATATTCTCTTTTTTATGTTTCATAACAGAAACAAAATTCGAAATAAGAATAAGAGAGTTCGAAAATAACGAACAATAATACGACTGAGAAACAATGAAGTTGCGCGTTCATATTTCATACAAAAGGCACGTTAACACGAACATCTTTGGCTGGCAAAATAAATACGTTCGCAAGTATTACAGAAGAAATATTAGAAATTAGACAACGGAATGTAATAATAAGCTATTTGATAATGTTTTTCAGTCAAGTTTTCACAGGCAACAACAAAGTAACTTATGTTTATTCGGCTTTTTCAGCACTGCTCTCAGTGCCTCGGCAAAAACATTGTCAAGATTTTCCTGCTTTATCGCTGAACATTCAACGTATTTGTACGCGTGAATATTTTTCGCCATTTTGATGCAGTCTTTCGGTGCGATTACATCCTTATTTTCTTCAGTACGAAGATCGCCTTTTGTTCCTGCAAAATATATCCATTTAATTAATAATAATAATAATAATACATTTTAAAATACAATAATAAATGTTTTTTTAATCTTACCAACTAAAACGATTGGAACTTTAGGACAAAGATGACTAACTTCTGGATACCATTTACTTGCAATGTTCTCAAAAGAACAGCGAGAAGAAATAGAAAAACACAAAAGGAAGCAGTCAGTCTGTGAATAAACATAGACCAGATTATTAAGTCACCAAGAATGTTAAATAACTGCAGTTATGAATGAGTTGTCACCACGAAGGACATTAGTGATTCTTCAAACAGTAGCATTCATTTCATATTGACAAATAACTTGAGATACGATACATTAGTCACAAGTTTCAACTCATCAATGCCAAACATGGAAGTTAATTATCATAACATAAATTTTAATTCTCATAATTACAATTACACTTGTAAAACCTTACATTCGGATATGATAGAGGTCTAAGTCGCTCGTAATCCTCTTGTCCAGCTGTGTCCCATATAGTAATAGTAAACTCTTGGCCATCCAACATTACTTCGTCGGAATAATTGTCGAAACTAAAATATTATAAGTTCATTCATTAGAAATATATTATTTCAAACAAAGAGTATGAAAAATGTTTAACTTAAATAATAAACAGAAAAGATTTAACTTACACAGTCGGAATGTACTCGGTGGGAAATTTTTTTTTCGTGAAAGTGATGAGCATGCAAGTTTTTCCAACCATACCGTCGCCGACGACAGTGATTTTGATCGGTCTCATTCGGGACGCTGCAGTGCGTTGAGGGCCCGCGATAGCTGAAAATCAACCGAAGAAAGTCAGAACTTGCAAAATTCACACGATCGATCCACAAATGGCAAATCCTCATTACTTATTCCATACGAGGACATTTCACCTGCATCTCATTTCAATTTCTAAAGTCTTTGTTAGTCGTTCATCTCTCGCGTTCCACATATTTCTTTCGTGTTATTTGCAAAGCAGATGACTTCTAATTAATGAAAACATTTAATAATTAAATAAACTCAATTTATGAATGATTAAATAAATTTATTCAAAGAAATAACAATAACATAATCAAATAAATTTTTTAATTAAAAAATCGTTAAGTTGCTTATATATGTTCGTTTTGTAAAATTTTATAGTGAAAAATGAGAAAACCGTCCAGCTCGAGTAGATAAAATGAGAAAGTCAAGTGTAAATGACAATTTAAGTGTGCGTTCACATTGGACAACACGTGTCTATGCGTGTACTCGAGCATCTAATTTCTTCCCCGTAATACGTTATGTCGTTCAACTGCATGTTTCCTGCTCGAATGCAAGAATATTTCCTGGTTGAAAAATGATTCAACCATAATGAGATCAACTCTTATCGCTACTTGGTATAGATTTCATCGCTCCACTTTTTCCTTCTTCACTTACAATGTTACTTTTACAATCAATTACATGAAATTGCAATTCAATTAAACTTCAAAGTCCAAAGTAGTTTACCTAGTTTACATGAAATGTAAAAATTCAATTAGCTGATTCTGATTTTTGGCAGCTTAATTGATTGAAATGATTAGCATAAAATCTTGTAGGATCTTAATTCGATTAATAAATGAAGCTGTGGGCTAAAAAGGCAGCAGGTCGAACGCATCCGGCGACTTGACGGCACACCAAGGCCATCCCTGGTGCCAACGACGCACGGCATATCAATGAACTCTACGGTGTTGTTGTATTTTCATTTTAGTATAATAAGTCTACGATCCTATATTCGGCGCCATAAAATTCATTACAATATTAACAGCAAAAGATTAAACTTCCATGACAAAATGCATATACAAAATCCAATTAAACCTTTCAATTACATTTTTAAACTGTTTATCTTCATCGTGAATATCCTTCAAGTATAAAGGATGAATTCAAATGAAAAATGATTGAAAGTAAAACATATACGAATTGATGTATGTTAATTGATGATTACAATGACGCGATCGATTGAAAATGCATATATCAGTGACTGAGTCAGCAATGAATTTGGGAATTGAACAATCAAATGACGTGATTACCTTGGCTCTTATCATCGGCACACATTCTGTTACAGTGTCGAGTGAACGAATTGCACGAAAGTTCTCGTCAAAAGGACTCGACAAGAACGCGAACAGCAATTTGAATGTTGTCAGTTAATGTCGCGTTTCACTCGCCCACAACAACTGCATCATATTTCTCTCGGCCTAAACAAAAAAAGATAAAATGCATAAAGAATAGAACTGATAAGCTTTATCGCTCTTCATTTTGTATGCCTTTTCATGAACTTGGATTGACCATATATATATACTATATATAGTATATATTCAAAGTGTTTTGGGTTATTTTTTTATTGAAAAAAAATTATAGACAAAAATAAAATATTAAAGGTCTTTGAAGTTGCAAAAAAAGTGTTTTTGATACTAAATATGGAAAGTTTAATTTACTTAATAAAAACACTTGTTTACATTTGTACAGTAATTGAATTAATATTCAGAGTGAGTCGTCGTTAGGAAAAAAAAACATAAGGTCATTAACGTCTCGAATAAACATGTGACCACGAGATGGACACATGTGAGAATCGCTTTTGATTATTTATAGTATCTAAGGCAAGCCACGACCCCGATGGAAATTGAGCGCTAATTGATGCGAACCTTCCAATTCGACGCTGGAAAGTGAAGGTGTTTCACAGTCGAGTATTATTTATAGTTTTGGCCTTTGATCAATTTCAGCTACGTATAAGTAAAAAAAAGAAGATTCAACTGAATGTCGTTTGATTCATGTTCCTTTTTTTACTATATTTACTTGTAATTATCACAAACATAATTAAAAGTTACAATTTACTATATTTTGACTGTACAGTCTGACCTCCGAATAGTCTGTATTTATCTTTCTTTCTATCATTACATACACTTATGAGAATATAAAGATAGAGTTATCGGACTATTTCGAGGTTCGACTATATATATTATTTAGTTATGAGGAATGTTTATTTATGGCACAGTTTTAGATTATATTTGTAAACTAACAAATGAAATTCTTGTGATATACAATTTAGATATTTATCTTATTTACATTGAACCCATTTGTTATAATTTCATTGTAATTTATGAGATAAAAAATTGTGCAATTTTGCAGATAGTAAGTGTGATGTTTCAGTTGAACATTGTCTGTCAAGTAACAAAGAATGACACAAGCGTGAAGTGAGTCAGATGCTGGTAATTGACTAATTAAAACGAGCATACCGACTGGCCTCATGTTTCCTAATTTATATAACCACCCACCCAAAGTGCGTAGGGTCAACACTCCGAATTACTGATAACTAAGATAATATTCTCAGTCTAGCGTGTACATCTTGTTTCCCTCAGTTACTATTTCATCATTATAATGATGAAATAGTAACTAATTATTATACATTTTTTAAATTACTTAGAATCATTAAATAGTTTATAATAAATCAAATTATTTCGCAGTTTTTTGAAAATACGTCAATAAAAATGAATGATATTGAATAATGTAATAAATAATTTTTATTAGAAATAGTTCGGTAAATAAATTATATAAAATGACTGACAATTTCTTGCATGGTAATTGATGAAAATGTTGGAAATAACAAGATATAAAGTGTCAGATAAATGTATATAAGTGAAATGAAGGAGTGTCTGTCATTTCACCCACACCCTTATTCTTTTACTCTATTTTCAAAAGTTTGTTCTTTGTAAAGGGCTTGGCTTTGTAAGTTAACTTTTAGTTAAATTCAAAATTATATTATTCAGTGTATATATTTTTATAATTATTGATTTTAATATTTATATCCAAGTAAAACATTTATATATATATGATTAAATAATTGAAATTCTATGCGTAAAGTTTGCTCAAATTATTAATATCATTATCTTTTATTTTATATGTTAATTGATTATAATGATTGCAATTGATAAATGATTTATGATTCCATCACAAAAGCCTAAATCATTAAATAAATGATGTGTTTACTTTAAAATAAATATGTTTTAACTTTAGGTTTTTAAGTGACATATTTTTTGATTTTAACATGAAAAGTAATAATACTAATTAATTTGTATTTTTAAAATAAAATTTTAATTGAATTTTAATTCAACTGTCCATTTTGATAATATATTTATTTATAAAACAAGTATTGTGCAAGATATGTGTTTAACTATAAAAATTAATAGACTTGGATAAATTACTTTTTGAAATATTTGTATTCATTTTATATTTGACTTCTTTGATTTTTGTCTTATCTCATTAATGACTTTTGTAACTATAATAGGTAAATAAAGAAGTAATTATCTCAAATTTAACTTAGCATGTTTCTCGATCTTCTTTTTTACAAACCTTTGTCATTATTTCTTAAAAAATAAATACTTCAGACTTTGTTCATTCTTTGTTAAAGATTATATGAAAAGATTAAATACTAAAAAAGAAATAAATGACACATTTATTTTATTAATATAACTGATTCAAATTTGCATTTTAAAATTTGCTATGTTTACCGAGAACACATTCAATTAAATGAAAAGTAAATATATTAATTGTTTAGAACAGCCTTGTATTTAATATTATTTTATTTATATCTTATAAGATAAATTATAACATAATAATTAAATAATTAAGACATTTTAGAAAAGAATTTTTAAAATATACATTTGTTACGACGACAAAAAATTACGGTTATTTTTGTATAATTTGACAAAATTATGATAAACGATTATAAATGATAAAAATAAGGAAAAATACATTTGTTTAAAATTATATTTATTAGCGTATATTTTTAATGAACATTTAATTTGAAACTAGAACATTTTTATTTGCGTGCTTCATTTATTTTATATTAGACGAATTATTTTTAAACATTTGTACTTTATTCTAATGATATTTAATATTGTAATTTAATATTCAATTGATATTATATCGTATTTTTGCTTCTTAATGTATCATTTTATAGGCAAATGAAGTGTTTTTTCGCTTTTTTTACAAACCTTTTTATTTTTTAAATTTTTTCACTAATAAACATTTAGAAACTTCATCATTGTAATTTAAAATATAAAAAATTAACGTAAGAAATAAAATCACAAAAGTTCACCTTTCACCGATTAAACACGACGCGTCCGACTAACGTGTGAACCTTACGAGTGTCGCTTGACAACTGAATCATTTAACAAAGACGTAAGAATATCAACCACACACAATGAACGGTGTAATAACACTTGTTTTGCGGCTTTTAACGTGCTTTGATAATAAATTTGTTTATTATATGCAGACATTTTTATGATTTTTCTCAGAAAAAAAAATTATTCATAGTTTCTTTTTTATTCGTAGTTCTATTCATAGTTCTCTTCATAGTTCTAGAACTATTCATAGTTCTTCATAGTTTGGTATATAATGCAATGATACAACAATTGTAATATTTTAGTTTGAATATAAATAATACATTTACAAATATGATATTTTATTAAAACATATTCACTTTTTGACCTGCAGAGCAATAAATGATTCAATTGTGCAGTATCTTAAATAATTTCTGAATTTCATTTATCAGCAAAATGTCATATAAAGGAGCTTACATCATAATATAAAATTTAAATAATATAATAAATAATAAATTATATATTAACAATGTATTCATATTTTATCACTTACATACATACATAAATAATTATATAAATTTACTTGCATACATATATTCTTTAAAATTAGTGACTGAGTAATTGAAGATAAATTAATAACGATATTTGCATATTTAATAACGATATATAATGCAAATTTAAATTTTGCGCCGTTCGTAATTACCAAAATTTAGTTGCTGCAATTAAATTGACTTGTTTGTATAATTTATATTATTTATATTTAAAATCAAGAAAACTCTATATTAATAAATTACTATTACTTAAGAAAGAATTTAGACAGGGCGTTCATAAGGGCCATATTCTGGGGCTTGAAAAGGAAACCATGTGGGGACCCTGTATGAATGTTTACGTTACGCATCGGAGAGCATGGGACTCATAAAGCAGCCCCGACAAGGTTTGCCATGGTATTGCCTTGCAAGGCGTGCCATAGTATCGCCCTGCAAAGTGTGCCACAGCATTCCCTGCGAGTTGTGCCACTTAACCATCATAAAATACAAAAATGTCCCCTCTCCCAATGGAGAAGGGGGGATAAACTTTTTTGCATCCGGAGGCTCCCCTTTATACCCCGTTTTCTCTTCTATGAACTTTTTTTAAATTTGTTTTTGGTTGAAGAAATTCGATTGACTGAGAATTGATCCTACGCTTCCGAGGTCTTAGTCTGATGTTTTTTTTTGTATTATTTAAAATTTTTTTTTATTTAAAAGGACTTGCCCTTAAAGAACCCTAGAGGGCTCTCCTTATTCTATTTATATTGCAGCCCATGATGGGTATGCCTTATATTACACTTACATTACCTGATGAGACCCTTACAAGGTTTTTGTATGGCATCCCTTACATTTTGTAAGGCTCTTGCATTTCGAGCGTTAGGAAAAATCCAAGATTAAATTTTGAAATTGTGTATTTAAATTATTTAACTAATAAGGACTATTTATGCACATTTTCAGATATACCTACCATTAAAATTTTTATGACATTTAATTTTAAAAATTGAATATTTCAACCTTATACTTCCATAAGACATGTGTTAAACTATTCAAATTTCAAAGTCTTATATTTTAAAAATTAATGCGGAAGACATACTTTAAATTTTGCATAAATGTTTGTCTGTTCTTATTTGATGTATATGTTAAAAATGAAGTTTTTATATTGGATTTAACAAGAGTAAATATTTTTATGAAAAATTAATGAGTGCAAAAAGGAAAGTAGATACTTGTGTCCTACTCTATGATCGAACTTCCTTCACGTAATAAACTTATGACAATTTCTCTTGATTTGTTTGTTTCTGTTTTAACAATAAAGAAAAAAAATGTAATAACAGGTTGTAAAATATCTAAATAAACAGAATTTATTACATTATTAAAAATAAATTAACTTTTTATATATTATGTTAGAAAATATATGACAAACTAGATAAAAAGGGCGAACGGATAAAATTAAAGGTACTCAAATATATATACATATATATATTTATATATATTTCAATTTTTCGTCAATATAAAAATCATTTCTTTAAAATGTCGTAAAATTATACATGCATTAAACAGAAGTTGTTGTTTTAATTTTAAACTTAATAATATAATAACATAATACATTTTCATCGACGATTACAATGATAAGACAATAAAATCATAGTTTTAGCTTCGATTTTATATCAAGTTCAATAAAAATGTCTTGAACTATTATAAAACCAGCAAATTAATTGTTTTTTTTATAACTATTTAGTCATTATTTTAGTAAAAATATAATTTTTAAATTCATTTTTCTGCGTTTTGCAGAAGTCGATAATTCATTTTTACATTCAATGCCGCATTTTGTATAAAATGCATCATAATCAGTAAAATTATGTTCTGTCTATTCCACCAAGAACAAAATCTTAATCCTTCGTTGCTTTTCAAAATACTTCACACATGCCGCGAAACACAGATTATAAAATTGTATTCCTACCCTGACACAAATTTTGTACAGCGTGAACAGTTTTGGTGGAATAGCGTTCAGAAATGTACACACATTTTGTTCTCATGCGAGCAATTTTTGAACAAATATGAACAAAAATAATATTTCAGTTGTGTCAGGGTAATTGAAGAAATTAGGACGTTTAATTTTTGCCACGACCTGAAATTCAATAAATAATGTGATTATTAAATATAAATCTGTGGTTAAATTTTATTTATATCATTTTGAGTACAGTGAAGAATCATGATAGATTAATTTTTCATGTATAAATCACCTGGTCGAGATTTTCCTCTTCCTCTTCCTCTCATTATACCTCTACCACCTTAAAAAATGAATTAGAATGTAAATATGGTTATACTAATACATACAAAATATAACAAAAATTTCGATAAAAAATTTTACCTAATTTCGGAAAATCATCATATTCATTTTCATTTCTAGAACTTGTTTGAGACGAACCTAAAAAAAATACAAAAATTGATAATACAATATACCAAAATTATATCATTCTTTTAGACAAAGAAAGTTATCTTTACCACCAATTGCTGGAAAATCAGAATCAGAAAGTGAACTTAATGTCACTGTGCTAGTGGATCCTGAAATTAAACATATATAAACAAAGATATTATTTAACAATTACATTAAAGGATAAACAATACAATTTAATTCAATTTACCCCATGCTGGCCCATTTTTATTTCGCACTCTGACTACTGAAGGAGTTGGCTGATGTTCGAACTAAAAAATAAAATAACAGATTAACCATTTGTTTAAACTGAACAAACAATACATTTGTTTATGTTTTTTTAATGCACACTATCAATTTAAATAAAAAATGAAAGACATGTTAATAAAATACAACATTTTATTAATATATCATTCTTAATTGTTGAATAAACGACAAATGCATTCTTACTTTTAATCCCAGTTCTTCATTAGAAACTTGGCTTTGCGAACTATAGTCAATGATTGTAACTGGTTTTGACTCTTCACGACGTCTTTTATCTTCGGCACCTGATCGAGCAGTGACTTTTTCTCTATACTCACTAGATACCTATAAACGAAAATTTTCTTATAAGTATTATTAATTAACAATAAAATAACAATATTTTTTTATTAACAATAGTAAGAGGTACATACGTTGGACGCAGATACGGGAGCCGTAAATTTTTTCGTAGCAGATATTTGTAATTTAGTTAATTTTGAAGTAATTGGCTTCAAATCCGCTGGTAAATGGCAACCCGGAATACGCTCAATCTCCATGTCTTCACAAATGTAGTCGCATATGGTGAAAACCCAACGTTTCACTATGGACATACTACACTGAATATTACCAATATCCAAGTTTCTGTGAAACTGCAAATTAGTAATAATAAGAATTACTTCGTGTTTTTAAAAATTAATTTGTCTTTTTTTTTTTAATTAAAGACTTATTTTCGATAATTTTACCTCGCATTCGAGATGGTTCGTGTAAGAGAAAGGATCTTTTTCAATTTGATTTATAGCAACGGCATGACTAAAGTCAGTTGAGCTAAAAATTTCACAGTATAATTTTGAAAATAACCATTCCAATGAATATATCCGAGGTTTGACAATGACATCTTCGCCTAAAAAAAGTATATCAATTTTAATTTACAAAAACAATAAGTTTTATTAAGGGATTTAGTAATATTAAAAAATTTACCAGTTGCTTCCGCTAATTTTGTAAGTAGGCATTTAGCAACAAGTACATTATCCTGAATAGTGTACAATGGCGGAAGATCTGCGTTATTATCTGGATTGATGAATTTCGTTAATTTCTCGTATACTTTCTTGTAATCTGACTCGCCTTCATTGTAATTCAGTTTGTGGGTGTTTTCGCTATGCTCTAAATGCTCTCTCATATATCCCAATTTCATTTCACAGGACAATCTTTCATGATAAATTGCTTCGATTCCCGATTTCAGACTGAAGCGACACACTGCAAGCTCCGCTGGAAAATATTCTACTTCGTTCAATCCGTGAACTTTTTTGTAGTGATAGTGAGTGTGGATCACATAGAATGGCATCGAGTCAATGGCTGGAAAGAACAACAATAAGTTATAAAATAGATAATAATAATAGTAATAAACATTAAATACATGTTGAAAAGACTAAGTTTGTAAACAAAATTTACAAATATATTCAATGTCTTTAAAAACAAATCTTCAAAATGTAATTAATTAATGAATAGTTACTATCTGCGTCATTTGCTTGACGAAGTGTTTCAGTCAAATAAGTTATCATTGTGTTAAACTCTTCGATCTCCTGTTTCCTTCTTTCTTCTAACTTGTCCACTGATTCACCAGTGGTCGTCTGTTTCTCTAGTCCGCGAAGTCGAATTTTTTCATCCTTAGCTTTTTTCTCATAAATGCCTTTCTTCTGTTTGTCCATGTTCTTAAAATTATTAATAAAGTAACAATTAATGCAAATCATTGAAAGTATTTATAATTGTTTATATTCATTGTACTTTCTCTTATGGATTTCTGCATCAGATATATCTTTTATAATCTTAATTGAGTTCTTGATATATCTTTTTCATTAATCAAGTTTCATTAATCAAACAATTCACTTTATATTTCCTTATAAATGCAATTGCAATCCCGAGCACAACAATAACCTTACAAAGTGATTTGATAAATAAACAAATGAGTAACATTTTGATTATTCACCGAATGTCAGTTTGAATGTTTATAACGTTTTTATTCTGTACGGGATATTATTTTATTAATCTTGTATATTTAAAATGAAGATTTTGTTTATTATTACATTTAAATTTTGGTAATTTAGTAAAATACGGGGACGTACGGGATGCCCGAATGATGATTGCGCGATAGATGACAAGTCGTACAAAAATTATAATGCAAAGTGCTATACCGACAAATATGCGATGTAAAATGTAGTCAGTTTAAACGTCGATAAGGCAGTTTTATATTTAACGAATGAAATAAAATAAAAGATTAT
>JABFPJ010002790.1:0-18226 GCA_022817425.1 Gryon sp. ZL-2020
CCATACCATACCATACCATACCATACCATACCATACCATACCATACCATACCATACCATACTATACCATACCATACTATACCATACCATACTATATCATACCATACTATACCATACCATACCATATTATATTTGTACCATAACTTACCATACTTTCCCATACCTTACCATGCTATACCATGCCATACCACACCATACCAAACTATGCCATACTTGTATCATACTTGTACCATATTTGTACTATACCATACCATACTTTGCCATACTATGCCATACCATACCATATCATACTTGTACCATACTTTTACCATATTTATACCATATCATACCATACCATGTCGTACTTGTACCATACTTGTACGATATTTATATCATACTTGTACCATATTTGTACTATACCATACTATACCATATCATACTTGTACCATACTTGCACTATACTTATATGATACTTATACATGATATTTATATCATACTTGTACCATGCTTGTACCATATTTGTACCATATCATAGTTGCATCATATCATAACATACCATACTATATCAGATCATACCGTGGCTACATTCAATTAATGAATGAAATAAAGAAAAACGAATGTTTTTACACTTTTATCCAAAAAAGTACAAAAATCAAAAACTTCAAAATTGAACTAAAATATCTTAAGACAATTTTATAACTGCGTTAATAAATGTGAAAAGTATCTTTTTACTGCAATTTGTATTAATGATTATTATTGTAATAAATAACGGAAAACATTTATTCCGCGCGAACGCTTATTTTAGATGAAAATTTTTCAGTTTTTATCTTCCAACTTTGAATGTTGTTTTTAGTTTAATTCGCATTTTCGCACTTCGTACAACCGGAGAAATAATCATTGCGGAGATAACTGCGGTTTATTTATGTATATACAAGATAAGCTAGGGATGTTTTTTCACTGAGCGCATAATCTCCCAACATTTCTAATCTTAACATCATCCCGACTTGTCAACGTCAAATTGACTCAGTCGCTTGTACAGCGAAGCTTGCCAAAAATTCTTACATGATATTTTCGTGTATCACGTTTATATTCAGCAGAAAAAAATTAAATTTTGAAACGATAAAGAAGTAAAAATTAAAAAAAATAATTTTATTTTATAGTCAATTAGAAAAAAAAAAAATACTTTTTAATCTTAATTTACTTTTCATTTTGAAAATAAATGCATGTGTTTTTTCAGATTGAAATCTTGTTTGCAATACGTCGTTAGAACACAAAGAAATGCATATACTATACGATACCATACCATACTTGTACCACACCATACTATACCATATCATACTTGTACAATACCATACTATACCATACCATACTTGTACCATACCATACTATACCATACCATACTTGTACCATAACATAATATACCATACCATACCATATTTGTACTATACCATACCATACTTGTACCATATTTGTACTTACCATACCATACTTGTACCATACTATACTATATCATGCCATACTTGTACCAGACCATACTATACCATATCATACTTGTACAATACCATACTATACCATACCATACTTGTACCATACCATACTATACCATACCATACTTGTACCATACCATAATATACCATACCATATTTGTACTATACCATACCATACTTGTATCATACTATACTATATCATACCATACCGTACCATACTATACTATACCATACCATACCGTACCATACTATACTATACCATACCATATCTTACCATATCATACCATACTATACCATACATACGATATGATACATATGCATGTGTTTTTCAGACTGGAATCTTATTTGCAATACGTCGTTAGAACACAAAGAAATGGAAAGCGAGGAATGTATAAGCGTGGAAAGCGCGTCCAGAAAATTATCAGAAGAACAGATATCTAAAATGCGGAAAATTCAATCACAAAGTACATTGATGAAATTGCAGCAAACTGAAAGAGCTTACATGAACTACAAAGCAGAAAAACAAGTTGAAGAGACCGTAAGAGATTTTGCGTTCGGCGTTTTCTTATTTCGCGATTTCGAGTTATTATCGGTAGGCTTTTCATGCACTTGAGGCTTTTTTCAAGATCTTCAATGATATTTACATTTGAAAGCTTTTCTTAGAAGAATAAAAGTCATTCTTTGCTTTAAATGAAGAAAAGAAACGAAATGCTTGTGGAAGAAAAGAAATGTCGATGACGAATAATGATTTTGTCATTATGTAAATGATAATTACTTGATTTAACTTTTTTATAGTGGCAAAGGTATTTATCTTGCACGGATTTACCGGATCCTTCGGATTTAGCTAAACTGAATACGTTCCATTATATATGGTGTTTAGAAAATGATGAAATTTCAATGAATGAGATGGCACACAAGTGTAACATAGTAATTTATGTAATGTGAACTTTTTTGGACAATTTTTGTTGTGTAATTTATGCTTTTGTAGTAATTTATTTTCGAAATACAGATACTAAGACAAGTGGATGATATTATAAAAAACTGTGATGTTGCTTCCAAAGGTCGCATTCAAGATTATCAAAAGGTAAAAAGATTTTATTTAAATCGATTGACCATAATATTCAAGACCTATAGAATACATTTAACATACTTGTACCATACTTTTACGATACTTGTACCATATTCATATCATACTTGTACCATACTAGTGTCATACTAGTACCATACTAGTATTATACTTGTACCATACTTGTACCTTATTAGTACCATACTAGTATCATACTGGGACCATACTAGTATTATACTTGTACTATCCTTATACCATACTTGTACCATACTTGTACCCTACTAGTACCATACTAGTTTCATATTGGTACCATACTTTTATTATACTAGTATCATACTTGTACCATACTTTTACCATGCTTGTATCATACCATAAATATAATTTAATACTAGTTTTTTTATTGCAACTAATAATGTAATTGATACTTTTTCATTTTGTGACTATGAAATTTGAAAAGATTAGACAACGTCTGCGAGAAAAATTACAAGATGCTATCGATATGGCAAGCTATTATTTATTAAGACATATTGAACGGGATATGGTAAGAATAGATTTAAAAAATGCCAGACACACAATGATATCGAACGAATTGGTGTGCTGTACTTGGGCGAAAATAAGGCTTCCCGTTGGATTGAAGCAGGTTGCTGAGAAAGACAGGTGCTTTTACGCGTCTCTGTTTATATTTTAAGCAATCAATTCGAACGTTACTTTTTATCAAACGAACATTTTATTTAATCTGCCGCAGAAAAAATGTCGAAGTGCATTTCGAAGACATGGATTTAACGATAAAAATGCCTCTAGATATTGACTGTTACTGTATGGCAATACAGATATTGAAACTCAGTTATGACAGTTATTCTGATCAAGCACGAAACGTACAAATGAATGATATCTCAAACTTTGATTTTAGTCAAGGTTATTTTTCAAGAATATCTTTAAGTATTTTTTTTTCTCAGATTTTTAAGTCTTAATTATATTAACTTTTATAATTAACTGTAATATAATAAATCGTAATTATACCATACTTGTACCATACTTGTGTCATACTTGTATCATACTTGTACCATACTTGTACGATACTTGTATCATACTGTATCATACTTGTACCATTTTTGTACGATACTTGTATCATACTTATACGATACTTGTACGATACTTATACTATATTTGTATCATACTTGTACCATACTTGTACGATACTTGTATCATATTTATACGATACTTGTACGATACTTATACTATACTTGTATCATACTTGTACCATACTTGTATCATACTTGTATCATAATTGTGCCATACTTGTATCATACTTGTACCATACTTGTACCATACTTGTATGATACTTGTATCATACTTATACGATACTTATACGATACTCGTATGATACTTGCATCATACTTTTATCATACTTGTACCAGACAAGTATCATACTTGTATCATACTTGTACCATACAAAAATAGAAATTTAAATGTAGTGAACGAAGCAATAAGACAGTTAAGTATAAATGGTTTTTCGTGGCAAAATATATAGTCACGTAAGAATTGAACGGGATCAAATTTATCTCAACTTAACGAAGAAATTGATTGTCCCAGTTGATTTAATCAAACCGTTGGAAAAAGTATTGCACATTGAATGTGCAAAAGAAGAAATAAATTTGCGCAAGCACGTGATTCACGGCGGGATTTGGCACATAGATTTAGTCGAACAGCCTACTCAAGAAAAACGGATCAATGATAGCATAACTCTCACAGCCGGTAGCACTTGTCTTTTTTCCGTTATTCTTTTTTTCTTGCTCTACATTATAGAAAATCAAAATTAAACAAACTTAATTTTAGTACAATTACCTAAACAATTGAGACGCGTTCCATATTCAAAGCCATATAAAGCACCTCCGCCGGCTCCAGAATCTGAAAGAACACCAGAAGTCATTGAAGCTGAAATGAAAGCATTGGAAGCTGCGATGGAAAAGCTGGTTTTGGTTACTTTAAAGTACAAATTGTTGTTTCAATAAAATAGTCATAATTCTAGTTTATTTTTTTATCTTCGTGAAAATTAAATTTTTTTCCATATATGTATCATGTATTGACAGTAACTTTAGTAAATTAATCTATGCATGGTCAATAAATGGTTAATATATAATCAATATATAGTCAATATATGGTCCATATATCGTCAATATATAATCAATATATGGTCAATATACAATTAACGTATGGTCCATATATGGTCCACATATAGTTCATATATGGTCAATATATAGTCAATATATAGTCCATATATGGTCAATATATAGACAATATATGCTCAATAAATGGTCCATATATAGTCATTATATGGTCAATATATAATCAATATATGGTCAATAGACAATTAACGTATGGTCCATATATGGTCCACATATAGTTCATATATGGTCAATATATAGTCAATATATGGTCCATATATAATCATTATATGGTCAATGTATGATCAATATCTGGTTAATATATGGTCCATATAAAATCATTATATACATTAGAATAAATAAATACCTTTAATAATCGTTGACAATTTATAGATTACCTGAATCAGTATTATGGTTTGAACCACCAATGGTGGCTCACTGGATTGCAGAAGATAAAATGTGGTCGACGGAAAATATACACGACGTTAAATACAACGAAGAAAAGCAACAAATTGCGTTTAGGACGGGTAGATTAGGTGTACATGGTCTCGTAGACTCCAAATTTGTCAACCTTCCGTTTCAAAACTGGGAACTTAAACCGGAAGTGGCTAAAACCAAAATTGCTGGAGGAGTGTTGTTAAGTATCACCGCTGCTATCATTCAAGTGGAATTTATTGTTCAAGTAAGACAGTGTTTTATCTATGTTCATACAGTAGAACTTGTGAGGAGACCTGTGTTTTTGTTTTTGTTCCTGTGTGTCATTGAAAAGTATAAAAGGGAAAAGATATAGAGATAAAGGACTCTTCACAAGTTTTCAAGAAAATGTTCGAGTACTGGACTCCTTACAAGTTTGTAACAAAAAGAAGGAAAACAAAATGCAGGACTCCTTACAAGTTTGTAACAAAAAGAAGGAAAACAAAATGCAGAACTCCTCACAAGTTTTTAAGAAAATTAAGGAAAATTGGCATCCGCATAAGTTTTTGTGAATAAAATAAAAAATGGGACTCCTCACAAGTTTTTAAAAAAAGATAGAAAACCGGCCTCCACACAAGTTTATAAGAAAAAGTTAGAGTAAAGGCCTCCTCACAAGTTTTTAAGAAAAAGAAGTAAAATAAAATTCAGGATTCCTCACAAGTTATACTGTATTACATGTGACTTTTACTTTTTCGTATAAACTATTATTTTTCTAAACGCAAGATTCAAATCTGTAATCAAGTTTTAGACAAGAAGGATGTTTGGTTAAGATTAATAACTGCAAAATTAATTTGCTTCAGGAAGACTTGGTTTGTTTGCATTCGCTTGTTGGAGCATTTTCGCCAGCTCTGCAAGATTTATTCGATAATTATATGACTCTGAATATATTAGTTCAGGTAAAGCAAATTGATTTTTTAATGAATTTAATTACACAAAATTGCACGTTTCAAATAAAAAAAAAACATAAATAAATAAATAAAAAAGAAACAACAAACAGTTTATCCGAAGTGCAATTTTATCGAAGTTTGTCCGCACTTTTTCCATCAATTAAGTTGTTGGTTCAGACAAGCATCGACTATTTAGATAATCGATTCGATTGTACTTATTGTACTCTTTAACTCCAACCAAACAAGTAATTTTGAACATTTTTTTTCTTCAGAAAGAAATGTGAAACTTTTTAATTTTACACTTTTTTTTACAGAA
The DNA here is from genome assembly GCA_022817425.1 of Gryon sp. ZL-2020. Taxonomy (NCBI): domain Eukaryota; kingdom Metazoa; phylum Arthropoda; class Insecta; order Hymenoptera; family Scelionidae; genus Gryon; species Gryon sp. ZL-2020. The sequence goes on from JABFPJ010002790.1 coordinate 6,374, forward strand.
CAGAAATATAGTAAAATTTGAATAAATATTTTTTATTTCATTTATTTTTACCATACTTGTACCATACTTGTACCATACTAGTACGATACTTGTACGATACTTGTACTATACTTGTACCATACTTGTACCAGACAAGTACCATTCTTATATCATACTTGTACTATAGTTGTACCATACTAGTACGATACTTGTACGATACTTGTACTATACTTGTACTATACTTGTACCATACTTGTACCAGACAAGTACCATACTTGTATCATACTTGTACTATAGTTGTACCATACTTTTATCATACTTGTATGATACTTGTACCATACTTGTGCCATACCATACTTGTAACATACCATAGTTGTACCATACCATACCATCCCATCCAAATTTATTTATATTATTACCGTTTGTGCTAAAAGGTTTCTGCTTGATGAATAATACATTAATCTGAGTAATAAAAGCAAAGATTGTATTCACATTTGAAATGGCACTTTCAGAAAATGCGAACTTGCGGATGTGACCTTTTCCCGGAAATTGATGCCATTTGTTATGTCAAAGGTCTCGCGATAAAGCATCCCGAAACTGAGAATCATTTGAAACAATGCATCGGTCTATTGAGTACATCTCATGCGTTTTCTTGGTCACGTTGGAATGCATCGCGTAATTCACAACAAATCGTCTTTCAAATGAAAGAATTGCGTGGCTGCGTTGCGAAACAAGTATGTCTTTTCTTCATTCAAATTTATTTTTACATTATATATAATATATATAACATAATAATAAAAACAATAAAAATATACATAATATAAATAATATAATATAATATATAATAATAAATAATATATATAATACATTGCAATATGAATGATTAAATTAAGTTTTGATTTTATTTTGTTATAATAAATATATTAACAATTTATTGTTCAAGAAATTATATATTGATCATATATTGATCATATATGAACTATATATTGACCATATATCGATTTAAGTTGTAAATTGCTAATACACAGCCAATATATGGGCTATATATGGGAAATATGAAAATATATATGGTCAATATAATATAATGCATTGTCCACATATTGACAACATATGAACAATATATGATTTGTTGAAAATAATATATTGTCAAAATATTAAAAATATATGAAAATTAGTATCATAAAATTACCATACTATGTTACCTATAGATTAAGAAAACCGATATGCCATAAATCATATCCTTATTAAACAGGATCATATATATTTTGCATATGCAAAACATATTAATAATATATTATTCCAAAATTCAGTCAAATATTGATTTTACATGGACCATATATGGATCGTATATGGAACTATATATGGACTACGTATGGAATATATATGGAATATATATGGACTATATATGGACTACATATGGACTATATATGGACTACATATGGACTATATATGGAACTATATATGGTCTATATATGGACTATGTATGGAATATATATGGAATATATATGGACTACATATGGACTACATATGGACCATATATGAACCATATATGGATTATTTTTGGATCATAAATGGATTATCCATTGACCATATATGGACCGTATATGGATCATATATAGACCCATATATAGACCATATATTGACCATATATCGATTACTTTTGTAAAGTGCTATTACACAATAACAATAACAATATAAAATATATATATTTATATATAAAATATATATGGTCAATATACTAACAATATATGATTCGTTGAAAATAATATATTAACAATAAATAGACACTCTCTAATCCTTTTTATTAGAGAAATTGAGCAAAATATAAAACGCATTTTTCGGTTGAAAATATTTTCGCATTGCTGCGAGCTAACTTGTCTTATTATCTTTTGTTTAAACTTTGCGCTGGAAATTGAAACTCTTCAAATATATCGTCATGATATTTGCATAAGAAAACAAGTCAAACAATACTGGTTACACCACATGAAGCCATGGCCATCCAGTGTACAGAGGTCAGCGGGGAATTTTGCGACAGACCAATAGAAGAGACAAAAAATAAGGTCAGTATGTTGCGAAATGAGAATGAAAAAGCTGCAAGCTGACTGATTTATGCGTGTTTTGCTCGCTCAAATTATACTTACCGAATGTACAATTTGCGCCGCGACATTAGTCCATCTTCATATTATACGCTTGTAATAAAAATCCCTCTTGTCCACGCTTTTTTTTTTGTTTTTTGTTTTTTTTTTGCTCTATTACATCGCAACGACTAAGTTTAGATAAAATACTCGACGATGAAATATCGATGAAAAGATTGCGCTGACAATGAGATATTCTCGACAAAAAAGGCGGAATTTTTGCGGATAGTTCTTATCTGAATTATTTTTTCTTTTTTTTTTGGAAATCTTAGCAATTGAATAATAATTGCAAATTGAACAAAAAAGTTTTTTTGTTATTGTAAAAATACAATTGACTATTAGGATTTGTTTATAATAATTATAAATATTGTTAATTAATAAAAAAAAGATTTTTAAGAATTTAAAATTTAAAATTTAAATTTTTAAGAATTTAAGTATTTAAGAAAAAATTTACTATAAATATAGTAAAAATGTGTCAAAAATGTGTGTGTGTGTGTGTGTGTGTGTATGTGTTATTTATGATTATGTTCTAATTTTGTTTTTTTTCGTTTTTTGCAGTTTTATGCAGATTTATACAATTTGGCATTGGATAATGCTGGCGTGAAGACTTGTCTTCTAATTCAGGAGGTTTCTTATAAGTTAGCTGTTACGGTTACAGAATTATTGAATCTTACGAATGTTTTAAGTATGTCTGCCTAAAATAAATAATTGAAATATCTTGAAACATCTCTAATTATGACGTTTGTCTTTTTTATTAAATTTAACTTAATTTATCTTTTTTATAATTTTAATTATTTAAATGTTCAATTTTTGGAAAATATGAAAACTTAAAAATATGAAATTATTATAATTTATAAAATAATTTCACATTTTCAATTTTTCATATTTTCAGATTTACGTATTATCAATTTTTAAACTTTTTATATATTTTCAATTTTTTTTTATTCTCACATTCTTAAATTTCGAATTTTTTTATTGTTTACATTTTTAAATTTGAAAATATAGGAATTACAACTTTTTAGAAATTTAAAATTAATATATATTTGTAATTTCTAAAAAGCAAATTTGAAAATATAAAATTTCGAATAAATGTAATCTTGAAAATTTACATATTTGCCAATTTCATATTTTTTAAAATTTTTATGCGTTTAAGTTTTGAAAATTTGAAAACTGAATTCAAATTCAGAATATTACATTTCAAAATGTTATATAATCGATATTTGAACATAAAAATATTAAAATATTTATTTAAATTTTGCTAAAAAATTAATTAAAATTACATTTTTTAAACTTGAAGATATTAAAATTTAAAATATATGTATTTGTAATTAAAAAAAAAATAAATTTGAAAATATAACATTTACATATTTGCCAATTTCATCTTTTCAAAATTTGAAAATTTTAAATAATGAATTATCAAAAATATAAATATTTGAATATTAAAAAATATAAAAATTTGACAATTTTTTACGTCAGATCATATTTTCGTGATCTAAACTGATGTATTTACTTTATTTTCCGTTTTTATAGACCGTGAAAATTCAGATACAATTTAAGTATGACAGTAAAAATATGAAAACCAATTATAAAAAATGAATCCTTTTTATACATCCTAGAATATCCTCGCGAATTATATGTCAATCAATTTATGACATTTATCTCAGCACTGCGAGAATCTTTTTCTTGCATAGCAGGTCAATTTAAATGCAAACGATTTCCATTGTAGTTGGAAAGGATTCAATGAATGCATAATAAATCGATAATCTTATATTGGAATTCGTAATTTTATGTTTAACGAATAATTGGGCTTTAATCTGTGTTTTACTTCGGGGGAAAATGCATTAAAAAAATAATATTATATGTTCAGAGTCAAAAATTAAATTTCTAATTAATTTAATTTTTTTTTTCAATTTTGAAACTTTAAACAAGAAAAATTTTTTTAATTAATTAAAAAAATATAATTAAAAAAACTAAAAAAAAGTAATTAATATATTTCTTTTCAATTTTTAAATTTTAAGACATTGAATTTCTTTTAATTAATTAAAATAATATAATAATTTTTTTGTTAATCTCAATAAACATTGAAAATATTTTAAAGTCAAAATTTGGAAACTTACCTTAAATATTTTTGCAGATATTTGTTAGCATGCATAAATAAATTTTAAAAAATTAAAAAAATATTTATTTTTTATATATAACATTAAAAAAATACAAATATTTAAAATAAGTAATTAAATAATAACAAGTAAATGAAATAATTCAAATAATTGTTGTTAAAATATTAACACAATATTTTCCACTTTTTTCATTGTAAAAATTATAATAAAAAACCCATTTCTTAACTAAATATTTGCATTCATCAAAATATAAAAATGCAGTCGTACAAAATTTGTGATTTTTCAATTTTTCTTTTTTTAACTCAACTACTAACTACTAAAATAGCGATATTACTAAACACAGCAGATTTGTAACAAACACAGCGACTAAACTGCAATACGTATGTGAATTTTGAAAATGACGTCAAATAAAATTACTAAAACATGCTTACTCAGCTAATCATTTCATTTTTCTAATGAAACAATTTTAAATTAAAAAAAAAAAAATAAAAAACAACCTTAAAAAAGAAAAAAAAATTTTTTTAATTTATAAAAAGAAAAAAAAATTTAAAAGGAAAAAAATTGTTTTAAATAAAAAAAGTATTTTTGTAATAAAAATTTTTTTTTTAATTCTTAAAAATTAAAAAAAAAATAAGTAGAAAAAATGTTCACATCGAATCCCTACATTTTTGACATTAGCACAGGGCAACTATATATCGATAATGTACCAGCAAGACTGCCGTTCCCATGCCAAAAGAATGGTACCCAAAAATATTTCTTTTTTTTCTTGTAATTCATCAATAATTTATTTGGCACAAGTATAACTTTGTCGACACTACATATGTACATATTTACTCGATGTTATAAAATAAGATGTTCATACCTTATTTTCACATATCTATAAAAAAATGCAATGTTCTTGTATTATAGTTGCCTCTTAAATACTTGCTTAGCTGTTTTGTTCACATGTTTTATATCATTTATATATAATTTTTATATATATGTATATATATATATATTTTGTTTTACGGTACAATAACACTGGCCAACAACTTGTTTCTACAAAAATCAAAACGCAATATGTGTTGACATTATCATTACGTACATTATACTTTTATAGTTGCTGTGACTATAGTTATGTTTCTGATGACCACGTATCGTTATGGTGTATGGGCAATATGGTCACGTGACTGTCATAACCATATATGTATATATATATATGTTCTAGTAAATATCTATATGGAAGTATTATTCTAGTAAGAATACAATAGGGAAAGTAACATTGTGCCTTGAAAGGACCTAATAGGGAAACTTAGTCCTTGATAGGGCCTTTCAAAGGCCACTCTTATTTTCCCTATTAAAGCCTGACTAAAATTCCATAATTTCTATTAGAATATATATATTCTAGTAAAAATCAAATAGGGAAAATAACAGTGGGCCCTGGGAGGACTTGATAGGGAAACTTAGACCCTGGTAGGGCCTTTCAAAGGCCACTCTTATTTTTCCAATTAAAGCCCGACTAAAATTCCATAATTTTTCCTAGAATATATTTATATATAATTATATATATTCTAGTAAAAAAAATATGGAAAATAACATTATGCCTTGGAAGAACCTAATAGGGAAACTTATTCCTTAATAAGGCCTTTCAAAAGCCATATTTATTATCCAGATTAAAGCCCGACTAAAATTTTAAAATTTCTACCAGGGTAATTATATATAAACATATATTATGGATTTATGACATTTGGGCTAACCATTTAATGTATATATATATATATATATATATATATATATATATATGATCAGACGAAACATCATAGATCCACATATATAACTCTTATCACATCAGAAAATCATCAAACATTAGTTAATTAAGCTACACAACTATGGTTACCATGACGTATTTTCACATTTAATCACCGCGTACATAATTTCAACAATCACGTGACCATAATGCGACTCAACCATACGATATAGTCGCCTCATTCTATATCTGACTTGTAAATATTTTTTTTTACTTTTATTTTTTGCCATTTTTGACTTTTTTCCTTTTTTTTTTTGCTTTTTTTAATACTTTTTTTTTTAATTTTCGATCAACATGTATCCTCTACTTTAACTACTATGAATTTCAACATTTCATTATATCTTAATCTTAACCGTAATTATCATTAGAACATTATTTCAAAATATTTGAAGGTGTAGCTGTTTTATTTTTGTCATTTATTAATTTCTTTTTTTTTTGTTTAATCTTTATTTTTATATGTAGGAATTCTTTTTTTTTTTTTTTGTTTAATTCTTTTATGTATGTAAAACCATTGTCAAAAATAGAATTACTGATTATACTCGATAAATATAACAGTGAAATGTATACGTTTTAAAAATATGAATTTCCGCACATTCATTGTTCATTTCATTTCTTGAGTGATGATATGTAGTTTGCTGATGAGGTCTGTGTTTTTTTCACCTTTTTTTTCTCTCTCTTTTTTTTGTTTCATTTTCTTGTGAGATTTTACACTTTTTCGCAAACAAAACGGGTTATCATGAAGTGAAGTGTTTCTGCTCATAATACTTGGGGAATATAACACCTTGTTTTATATACTTTTATTTCAATTAATGTACATATATTTAATTACAATCAATGTTATAATACTTTTTTTTAGAGAACCAAGTATATGTCATTTATTAAATATGCTTGTTTTTCTTTGTTTAATTGTTATTACTTGTTTTTTCCCATCTTAAAACCGAAACGCATCTAAATCTAGCGACTTTATTTATTTATTATATTATATAAACGATTTTCTTATTAAAAACATTATAAAATCATCAGTTACAAATAAGAACGAATAAAACTAGGAGCAATTATGGCACATGTGATAGCACGGTGAAAGTATGATTATTATAATATAATTATATAATTCAATATCCACATCCTGTATTCACTATAATATAGCAGTTGGTAATTGTTTTTTTTGTTGATGTTGGTTTTCTTGTTGTTCATATTTTATTTATTTATTTATTTATTTTTTTTACAAAAGAAGACTCTCTTTGTTGATCTAAAAACGTTGATTATAATTATGAAAAGGTATTTTACGTATGCGTAACAATTTTTTCACATGATTTTTGTTTTATAATTTTTGTTGTTGTTGTTTTCAATACAAATGTAATACTTATCAAAATAGCATTGTTTTTTTATTTTTTGTTTACTATCGCCAACTACGCCACCTATCAACATCGGACACTACTTTGATAATCCACGAAATGCTCTCCAAATATCAATCTTCGAACGATGACAATTTTTTAATGGTTTTTTTCGCTTTTACTCTCCAGTCGTAGGGTTTTGGGGGAAAAAAGTAAAGACCAACGTTGCGAGTGTTTCAGTGAATCATTTTTTTGGATTTAGTATTAATTCCTGCGATTCTGTCGAATTTTATTGATTCAATCGGATTGAATTGAATTGAATTGGACGCAATCGGATTCAATAATACTTAATCGTATTTAATTTGATTGAAGTGGATTCTATTGTATTTCATCGTATTGAATCGAATTCGATTTATGCAATTGGATTCAATCATATTTAATTGTAATTAATGTGATTGAATCGGATTCTATCGCATTTAATCATATTGAATCGGACTTAATCGAATTTAATTGTACGCAATCGGATGCAATCATATTTGATCGTATTTGATTCGATTGAATCGGATTCTATCGCATTTAATCATATTGAATCGGACTAAATCGACTTCGTTTGTACGCAATCGGATGCAATCATATTTTATCTTATTTAATTTGACTGAATCGGATTCTGTAGTATTTAATCATATTGAATCGGATTAAATCGAATTCAATTGTACGCAATTGGGTTTATCATATTTAATTGCATTTGATGTGATTGAATCGGATTCTATCGAATTTAATCATATTTAATCGTGTGTAATCGTAATCAATTGTATTTAGTCGTTTTTAATCATGTTGAATCGCAGTGAATCGTACTGAATCGCATTTAATATTAGTTAATTGAATTCAAGCACATTAAATCGTATTTAATCGGATTCTATCGTATTTAATGATATTGAATCGAACCCAATTGTATATGTCATCGTATTCAACCGTATTCAATCATATCGAATCTCAGTGAATCGTACTGAATCGTATTTAATTGTATTTAATTGTATGTAAGCAGATTAAATCGTGTTTAATCGGATTCAACGAGCTTCAATCAGATGCAACTGAATTCAATCATATTTAATCGTATTATAGAGAATGCCATCGAACTCAATCGTATTCAATCGGATTCAATCATATTTAACCGTATATAATCGTATTAAATTATATTCGAACTTATTTCATCATATTCAATCGCAATGAATCATAATGCAACATCGATAGGAATTAATATTTCCTAATTGTATTGTATTGGATTTAGTCAGATTTCAGTCATGAGAACTGCATACGAAAATTTTTTTCTGCATTCAATTTTTTTTTGTTTTAAATGAATATTGAAACATTGAACGTTAGTTTTTCACTTAACGTTTGACCTAATAAGTGAAAGCGTCATCAAATAAAATGAAAATCATAACCCGGTCCGGCTCCGATCTGGGTCATGAAATTATCCTACATTTTGCTTCGCGAACGTTTTCATTCAAAAAATTGGAGATCAGCAAGTTTTATGTCGCGAATTATTGTAAACACAATTTGGCTCGTGTTCGTCGCATTTTTTAATCGCTCATCCAAACTGCGAAATGCGTTTCCAACTCGAGAATCTTTTTTTTTTCTTTTTGTATTTCGATTTTAGATAAGAACTTAATTCCCTATAGGCCAACTATATACGTCAGCGCTTTGTTTTTTTCGAGTTTTTTTTTCATTGTCGTCGCAGCGACGCTTCGCAAAAATTGTTAGGAGGACAATTACTGTGTCGATCAGACGTTTACTTCGATCAATAACACGAGCGGGCATTTTAAATCACTTTATTCGCACAAATAAACATTTTTTAAAGTTTTTAGTAGTGATGGGCAATATTGGAATAAAAATCGATATTTGAAATTGCAAGATATCGAAATACAAAAATATTTGTGCAAACATGGATACATCGATATATCGATATTCGATGTATCGATATTCAATTTATCGATATTCGATGTATAGATATTCGATATATCGATATTCGATGTATCGATATTCGATATATCGATATTCGATATATCGATATTCGATGTATCGATATTCGATGTATCGATATTCGATATATTGATATTCGATATTACATTGATATATCGATATTACATCGATATATCGAAAATCGATATACTTGTTCTTCATTTATAAGAGATAACAAAGTTTCAAGTAAATCAAAAGATATTCAAAATAAAAGCAATATTTGTCTTTATAATATAATAAATACCGATATACCAGAACAAAGATATTGATATTTTGTTGTATCGATAAATATCTCCCATCACTATTTTTTAGACAATTTTGTCGAATCCAATTTTACAATTTCAATTTTTTCGCCAAACATTGATATTTTATTAATTTTTTCGGAAATTGAAAAATTTCCTTCACGATTTTATTTTAAGTAAAAATGTAAACCAGTTTTTAAAGAGAGACACTTTTAGTATTTAAATTAGTTTATTGTTAGTTAACAGTTGCGTAATAAATTATAAACATTGATGTAACTTATAAATTAAACTTTTTTTATACAGTGGATCGTTATAGAATCTGAATAGTTAACTTGTTACGAAGTTACATGCGCAAATACAGAGGGATAGCATTTCGTCGAATGTAATTTAATTTTCATTACACTTGCTTTATTCAACAGAATCGAGCGTTTTAAAACGGAAGCAAAACATATTCGCAAATTGTGTGCATTTTGCTGTAGATGTTAATTTATATGTCTACAAGTGTCGAATGCGAACAAATAAATGCGAAAGTTTATGTTTATCTGCTTTTGAAATATTTGTGTAAACGTTCGGGTATTTTATCGGTCGAAAAGTCGTTAAAAATTAATCAATTGTGACTTTCCATTGAAATTTAGAAAGGATTTTGTCAAATTTTGAGCATTTTATAAATTACAAGTTAAATGGTAAATTTGCATAAATTAATTTGTATTTAATTGAAATTGTTGTAATTTTATTTTATACGAATTTTTTATTTGTTTAATATTGTAAATCATATAAAATTTTACACTGACAGCAATAATCGCAGAATGAGGTTAAGATTTATCATGTTTTTTCTTGGGATATACTTTTTTTATTATACATTAAACAAATTTTATAATTTTATGTTTATATGATATATTTCTGAATATTTCTTATAATAAATTTAAACTTTTTATTATTTGGTTTATCATAACCTCAAAGATGGTATTTTTATTTCAGAACTTGTGAGAATAATGACGCCATCTAGCTTAAAATAAAGCGATTATTATATGAAAGGTGCGAAACTGTGAAAATATTGCAATTATTTTTTTAAATTATTAATAATTAATTTTTCTAATTAACTATAATTTTTAAATATAAAACAATAGCAAAATTATGTATAATTATTATTAATATTAATTTCAATAAACGATTAGGAAATATTAAAAATTATAATATTAAATAATATTACTATAAATTAATATTATGTATTAATTAATAATATTTCTTATTAATAATATTAATTAATTATTTAATTATTTTATTTTAATAATTCAATTAAATTATCAAATTGAAGTAATAATTATTTAAAAAATATTTGTTATTAATAATATTAATTAATAAAATTAGACATCAAATGAAAACAAAATTATTCAAGTATATCTCAAGATTATCTGCATTTTTGATAATTTTTTTCTGATCATTACTGTTTGTGTACATTCAGTTTTATTATACGTATAATTTTAAAATTATTTTATTTTCAATTAACAATAAATAATATTATAATACAGCAATAAACAATACATTGACGATAACAGTTTAGAATAATCGTAGAATAATAAGATGACTCATGAAAAAAAGATTCATGTACTCACTTATATTTTTCTCGCAAAGACACACTTTTCTAAAAGCAATTTCCATCGAACGTAAAATATTTTATAACATCCCAATGGTACTTTCACACTCACCCTCTGCGAACTTTTATGTTACTGAATCTCTTAACTGCTATTTGTCAGCAAATGCTTTCAAAAATAATAATTCTAAAATATCTATTGTTTTATCTATTTTTGAAAAACAAAAAAAAAGAAAAAAATTAATTAAAAGCCGCTCTATATTTTCTTTTTTTACGACTGAATACTGTTCACCAAACAATCGGGAAGCGCAAGGTCAGTTAGAGTAGGTTATACACTTAAATTTCATTAAAATTGTTCTTTGGTTGGTAAAACTGATAGAGCAGTTACTTTATTTAAGATAGTCGTTATATAAATTCCAGGACATTGAAATGTGTTGAGTTTTATATAAGCGATGATATAAATAATTGGAAAGTGCATAGCGCCATCCCCCTATACACCGTCACGATTCGGAAGAGATTTGGAGAGATTGCCGAAGTAATCGAAATGTTCTTTAAAATAAACAAAAAAACTTCTCCGTATAGTTTATGACGAAATAAATGTTCGTACAAATTGAATTATAATGAGTTATATTCGTGGAATATTTGTTCAC
>JABFPJ010002791.1:0-18224 GCA_022817425.1 Gryon sp. ZL-2020
GACCATATCAATTCCTAGCGTTACACACATATAATATCCTAATTTAAAAATCTAATTATGGCCAGATTAGGTACTGTGGTTTCCTGATCATGGCCACATCAAAACCCAATTGCAATTTTTACTAGGGAATGTATTGAAAACAGAAAAATGCAAATTTTGACATCGACTTTTGATTTGTACAAATGGATCATCAAGTTAAGCAATAAGTTTCTCAAAATTCTGCTTACAAAACTATTATATATTGCTTTACTTTCTCAAAAATATTAATCAAAACACAAATATTCAGTTTCTTATCAAACAAAATTACAAATCTTGCTGTATAATTCACTTAAAAAATTTGTATGATTTATTTTTTATAGTTTATAATTGTAATGTTTGTATTTATAATTTCGTGTATAAATTATTAATTTAAGAAGCTACATTTAAGTGAAATTTTATTACAAAATTAAACTTAGTATCATATTATGTAATAGTTAAGTGAAATATATAATTTATACATTAATTGCGGCAATGTGACATAAATTTAGAATATAAACTTGTATTTCATATTTTCGTCCGTCAGGATAAACTATAATAAAAATTGTAAAAATTATCCAAATGTTTTTTTACTTTAAAAATAAAATAGAAAATGTAATAAATGAATACTTTCAGCAATTGAAAATGACTTCACCCCTAAAATTGGCTACCCGTCAAGCAATTTCCCATCTTGGGCAAGAATCGTAGGAGGACAACCAGCGAAAGAAAAAAGTTTTCCATACCAAGTTTCACTTCAATATGGACCATCTCTATCACGTACAAATCACTTTTGCGGTGGTTCCATAATAAGTAGCAGATGGGTGATGACAGCGGCTCATTGTCCACAAGCTATTCCTTCTTATGGGGTGTTCGTCATCAAAGCTGGCAAAATTTTGTTAGATGAACAGGAATCACATGAACAAACTGTCAAAGTTAAGACATATTATATTCATGAAAAATATCAAAGGTAAGGCTTTTGTAATAACTTGTTTAAAAAAGTAAAAAACAGAATGCATTGATATTTTGTTGTTTTTTATTTATTATATATTATCTTTTTATCTATTTTTGATTTATATCTATTATTATATTAATTATATATTATCTATTATCTATTATATTTGTTATTAATATGATATTTTGTATTTTCATTATACAGTGGCGTAGGACCGTACGATGTAGCGATGCTTTATCTTGAACGTCCGTTGGAGTTCAACGATTGGGTACAACCAGTTCATCTTCCAGAAGCTGGTGCTACACATACCGGTGAAGTCACATTATCTGGCTGGGGATCAATCACACCAAGGTTTACGATTCCCAACCGTTTGCAATATATAAAATTAGCAATCATTGATTTTCAAACCTGCAAAAAAGCTTTGCTTGATATCATCCATGAAGAAAGTCCTATTCACGAAACCAATATTTGCACTGGTCCTCTAACTGGCGGACGATCTCCATGCGCGGTAAATTAAAATTACTACACTACAAAAATAAGTGTTTCATTTCGAAACATTTTTGATGATTTTCGAGTCTCAATGATCAAAAATAAGACATATATATATATTTTTTTTACTATTTGTATGTAAAAGGCAAAAGAATATCAGAATATCATTATTGTTTCAATTCTAGGGAGACTCTGGTGGTCCATTAGTTAAGTTGAATCCAGAAACTAATAGATTAGAAGTAGTTGGTATCGTTTCATGGGGAATAGTACCTTGCGGAACTGTAGGTGCACCTGCAGTTTATACTAAGACTTCAGCTCATAGTGATTGGATTGGCTATACGATGTCCAACGAATCGTAGTTGTCACATCGATAAACTTTAGATTATATATATATAGAAAAGAAAAAAGTTTGAATGAATGGAGGACAAACATTGCTGATAGTGACAGTTGTTACTAGAATGTGCAAACTTATTTATGTTTTATAATTGTGTGATTCTCTTCTTACTTTTTTACTAATAAAAATACATAAATATATATAGTGTTTTATATTTAATTATATTAAACCTGTCTTTGATTTTTTTAAATATAAAAATACGTTAACATGATTTTGAACATTTCTACCAGATAATACTTACTAATACTTACTAATATATAAAATTGAAAATATGTTTGTTTGTTTATGCTTGTTTATTTGTTTGTAAATTTTTAATAAAAATATTAAAATATCTTACATTTAGATGTTATACAGATGTCATAAGGATGTCATAAAGATGTAATTAATTACATTTAATTGTATATTTATTTGTAATCGTTTACAAACATTAAGGAATTAATTTTAGTTTGAAGCATGTTCATGAAATGCTAAAATAAAAAAAAATCTTTATCATATCAGTATCAAATTTTATCACATATCTCATGTTAACTATACCTTTTATCTTGTTGCGGCGAACGATTTGATATAAGATTAAATACCACAATTACTTAATTAAACAGGATGAATTAAAAGATATAATTATTGCATGCGCGAGTTTGCTGAAATATAATGTTAGTAAATCAACTTAGAAACATGTGTTTACCATGTGCTTTTATTCTGTAATAAATAGAAGAAAATTATATTAGTTGCAGAATTATAATAATAATAATCAATCAATAAGATATAATATATAACAATTGTATATAATATTGCATATAAAATCGCAAATATTTGCATAATTTCATTTATTTGAAAATATATGTATGCACATTTTTTTTCTTTTATTGATTTACATTTTTGAAAAGGATTTTGGAACCCTACTTTTTTTTAAAATTTGGAAAACTACTTCGCTTTCCACGTTCCAAAAAATGTGGCATCGTCGTATTTTTGAATAATTATCTAAAACGTAATTCTACAATAATATTAGAATATTATGGGAATATATATAGCGAGATTAAGTAAATTTCAAAATAACGAATTATACAAATTAATATACTAAAGTTTAATATATTTATATAAAAATTTAAAAAAATATTAACAAATTTATATACTAAGTTAAGCTTAATAAGAATATAAGTTTTCAGCTTTCAATTTTAACATTTGTTGTTAACATTCGAAAAGTCACATAACTAATTTTTTTTATTTTATATATTTTTTTAATTAATAGTAATGCTGCGAAAATATAACTATAATTTATATATATTTTGGATTTAATCAAAATGTATATTTATGATATTTATACAAATTTGATCATAGTACTAATTTTGACTAGCTTGCGATGACATAACGTCCTTAATTATTTATTAAAATATGTTCATATATAATAATCAATATGTAATTCAATTAATATAATAATTCATATTTAATAATCAAACACATTGGGATGTTGTATAAATAACATCTATAATCTAATCCTAAATTAACCAGAACCTCTGAAGTGGAAATTTTTTTCATTGAACTACGTCGAAAAAATCGCAACCTTTGGAAATCTTAATATTATTTATCTAATCATGAATAATCTTTGCGTGCATCATTTGTCACTACTGGAGTCGATAATCTGTAAAATTTATCAGTTCATTTTTATTATCGTAGACGTAGTAGACAGAAATTGAATGAAATTATGTAACATAATAACAAAAAAAATGTTGATGCTGTTATTATATGAAAAATATATACTTCTAACTTTGTCTAAACTTTAAGCTTCATCATAGTTGTTTTACTATATTTAATAATATTTAATAAATTAAAGACAACTTTCTTATGTTTATCAGCAAATAAAGTTATTAACAATTAAGTGAAAACATTTCCCGATTTTCACCACATTTTCAGCTTTATTTCATTTAATTGATCATAATTTTTTTTGATAAATATCAAAAATGTGTCTCTAAAATTTGTTCTTCTTATTCTTTCGAACATTTTGAACATAATTAGAGCAAAATCCATTAAAAATTGCGGTTCGAAGTTCTTGTAAAATAGCCTATTATTCAATAGTTAATAACAAATAACATAAAAAATTCATTATTTATGTTATTTTTTATATATCATAAATATTTATTTATTAATTATTGATATTTTTTATACATGATTTTAATTAAATTGACTAAAAGAAACGCATTGCCAAAAGAATGATAAAAATCGATTCATTATTGACAATTATAATATTCTCCCTCGAACATCTCCTAAGAAAACTAAACTAAAAAAAACTAAAAATCTAATAATATTTCCTTTTTGTTTTAATTAATAATTTTACAGATATCAGAATAACAATACATTTCTTAAACAAACATTTATTCCTTTGAAATTATAACAAATTCTAAATTACTTTAAACATCTCAGTAAACGTGATATTTTCGAATCGTATTAAGAAAAGTCTCAAAACGGTATAGAAGTGCAAAATCGGATTAAAATTTATTCCATCATTAGAAATTTGAAAAAGTTTTAATAAGTTTCGCTTAGAAACTTATAGAAATAAAGTTTTAACTAAAATTTTTTAATACGATTTTGTGTTTCTCTTCAGTTTTGCGACTTTTTTCAATACGGTTAACACATTTTTCATTTACTGGGATGTAAAGAAGCATTTATTTTCTATTTTACTATTTGCTTAAATATAAAAATAAAGTTACTACTACTTTTACTACAAAAAAAAAATTTTATACATTTCTCAAACACACTCATGTCGAAAATTTTGCATCATCTAATGAAATGAATGAATTTATTGATGACTATTTATCTTATTGTAAAATCGCAGATAATAGATTCATCCGAGCATGAAGTCTCAAATAAATAGTTTGTCTGTCGCTTGAGTCAGTCGATCGACACAAGCCACAAAATGTTTGCACTTCTGGTATCTCTTTGCTTTACTGTCGCAGTTGTAACTGCAGGTAACATAATTTTTTAATAATAAAATTAAGTAATAAGAAGTCATTGGTTAAAAAGTTAAATTTTACAATATATTTTCAATTTCATTTTACATTTTGTTTAATTGATGAAATTTTTATTCAAAATCAATCAACATTTTGTTTAAGAAAACCACAGTTAACTTACATTATAAATTGAAAACACATTTTATTTTCATTTAATATAAATGTAAATTATTGGTTTCAGATGTAAATCCAAGCACATTTTATGATACATTATTTGCTCAAACAAGGATCGTTGGTGGCGAAGTTGCCTCTGCCCAACAGTTTCCATACCAAGTAAGTTTTCAAGTGAACTCAATACTCGGTAACCGTCACTTTTGCGGTGGAAGTATCATCAATCAGGATTACATCTTGACTGCCGCTCATTGTGTCGAGAACGCTTCAAAAACCCAATATGTAATCAAAGCTGGAAAACTTTTCTTAGACAAAAGAGAAGATTCCGAACAAGTACGCGAAGTTTCTGAAGTTTTTGTTCATTCAAAATACGGCGGGTAAGTAAACCTAAATCATCAAATAAACAATATTCCAACTAAATCATTTCTTCACACAATTACAATATAAATTCAAATTGTTTATTTTGTAGCGATGTTGGTCCATACGATATTGCTTTAGTTAAATTGGCTGAACCATTGACCTTCTCCGACTGGATTAAACCAATCAAACTTCCAAAATCTGGAGCAGAGCATACTGGCAATGTCACTGTATCAGGATGGGGATCCATTACACCAAAATTTTATATTCCCAATAATTTGCGATACGCTGAACTGCCACTTATCGACCTAAAATCTTGCATCGAGGCAATGATCCATTTTACGTCAACAAATTTGGTCCACAAAAGTAACATCTGCACTGGTCCTCTTACTGGAGGAATTTCTGCTTGCGCTGTAAGTTTGTTTCTATGCAAATTCATAAACATTTTGTGGTTTGTGTGTTTAACATGAAATGTGATTGATTTTTTTAGGGCGACTCTGGTGGTCCATTGGTTCAAACCAATAAGAAAGGAGTGCAAGAAGTTATTGGAATTGTTTCGTGGGGAAACATTCCATGCGGCACCGTAGGTTCTCCAGCCATATATACCAAAGTTTCTGCCTATCGTAATTGGATCGACAAGATAATTAAAAAAAGCACTAAACATTGACGATTTGTTTTGCTGTCTTTGATTTGTTGTCATAAGTAAAGCAAAGTGATATACAGAGTGCCTAAAGATCGTGCTGTGTTATTATAGGATGTATCATATGTATATAATTTTCTGACGAGACCAAAGGTGAACAAGTTATACAAATTTTTAAAATAAATGTGCAAATGTTATTCGCAAAGCAACTAAAAGTAGATATTCATTTGTATTCCTTTTACAATTTTCAATAATTATCTTTATCTTATTGCATTACACTAAGAAAAATAACTTACAATAAATTACTGTTTAAACAGTAATTTATTGTAAGTTTTTTTTTTATGTACTTTGAAGTTCATTGCTCTTCGCTCTTTTACTCTATTTAATATTCAATACTACTTACAATCATATTTAATCGAATTACTCTGAAACGTAAAATAAATACTGCGCTATTTGTCTAACATTAATAACTCCTTCTTCAGACGTTCTTTTTGATTCATTTTTTCCCGAATAAGTATAATTTCTCTGAGAAACAAGACAATAATTTGATTGTTTTCGTAGCCAACAAATTGAACTATAGATCATTCTAATAATAGAGAGACGGTTTATATGTTTCTTTTAAATGTTCAATAGACAAGGTCGATTCCTTGTTTCTTCGAACGTAATTTAATTGAAGTGACGCGCAGGCATATCAGGTTAAATGAGATGAAAGACGGTTTTAGGTATGATCAAACATCAAACATTCTACCTTTATGGTAATGAAAATGAACTCGAATCAATTTTAGTTTACTGATCTTCGTTGCATCTTTTTGCATTATTTTGTCGCAGTTATTACAAAACAAAAAATTGAACATATCTTCTCTTGGAATAAACATTTAAATTAGTACATTAATATTAACATAGGAATGTCATAAAAGTTGATAAAACAAGAAAAAGAAAATTGTCCTCAAACGACAGGCTTTGTTGTGCGAGATATAAGGCAGTCATACCCACGTCTTTGTTCTGCACATTTCTGTATAACATCGTGAGCAAAACTTAAGAGTTCTGTTTGCGTACGAGGACAAGCGATGCTATCGAGTCTGAGAGTCCACAGGAGGACACGTAAAATATGAATTCGCGCAGGTCCTCGACGTTTAAGCTTTTTAATTGACGACAAATATTTCGTCTTTGTTCTCCAAATAGGTAAAACAATTTGGGATGACGCGACCAATTATGAACGCAACTTGATTTCTGCTTCATTAAACAAATAGCCCCTTAAAATCTTGTTTATACAAACACAAAAGCATTTTTCAAATTTTATACTAAATTATTTGTATAAGAAGTGAATAAAATTTATTTAATCATGCATTTTTAACTATGTATCTTTATTGCACTTTTTGAAACATTTCCTTTACATTCCGTGTAATGTTTTTAGATTATAAAATCTGCCTTCACAGAAAATAATGAACTTGTTAATAAACTTGAATGCTGACCCATAAAATGATCGTCAAAACGAAGTATCGTTTATCATAAAAAGGGGGAATATTAAAATTGCCAAAGAACGATCAGATATGATACAAATGTGTACGTAAACAATATTTAATGACGTGAATTGGTATTAAAGAAATTCATTATCATTCGCTGACAATTCAATTGAAAATTGAATTTCGTTGCGGTTTTGCTGAGGATTTACGATCGATGGAATCGCGGAAGCGAACTGCACATGTCGCCATTCATTATGCATGCTCGAGCACCTTTGACGCGCAAGACATGGAAGTCACCAATTATCCTCGAAAACCTTGACTCGCACTGTGCATTTCTTTCATTCACATTTTTTGTCTTTTTATAATTGTTGTCCTTTAATTCAATCTGCCTCTTTTTCTTTCTTTTCATTTATCCTTTTTGTTGGCGTGTTGCCTTAAGAAAATAAAAACACGCATTTCTCAGCGAATCTTTCATTCAGATTAATTATTATATCTTTCTTTTTATAAATACAGTAAGTTATGAAAAATAAAATTAATACAAGTATAATTCTAGAAAGAATTAACTTCTTTTTATCGAATGTGTCATTATAAATATTTTTTGGCTTGAAAATTCTCGAAGTTTGTATTTTAACTTATTCATTTCAATTAAATATACATAGTTTTACTTTGTAAAACTATATTTTCGCGTTTTTTTATAATTTTTTCACGATTTTTTATTTTTTAATATTATATTTATTTTTTATATTTTTTTCGATTTATAATTTTTAATAATAATTCTGTATATGTTCTCAAATTCATTTGGACTATATTCGTTATATATAGTTTGGGGATGATAATGTTCAGTTTTAGATAAAAAATATTGGATAATTAAATAAAACATCTAAACGGATAAATATCCGGATAAATATTTAAACGATAACTTTGATAAAAAGTATGTATGTGAATACTAATAAGTATACAATAAAAGTAGGATAAATATAAATTTGTGTTTCAATAAAACAAAGTACATTTGAGTGAAATGTTATAGATTCACGAAGGTCAGATGAATGTAGCCTTGCGATCTTCGATGTGTTGTTAATTTACGATCGAATAATTAAGTACTAAACATTCAACGCACCAGTCACTATAAATCGTAACTTCTTTGCAAATTTGCCGCAGTCACAGCAATTACGGATGTATCTAATACCGCCACAATACATAAATCTACTTTATTGAAAAAGAAATTATTTCTGAAGTTGAACCTATTTAAATCTACTGCTTTGAGTGTTTATGCACTCAAAATTATCCATTATTTTATATTATAGTATAGTCACAATAGATACTTTTTGCACTAATCATTTTTTTCATCACACTAAGAATTTAATTGTCTCAAAAATTACTATAGTCAATACGCACGGAAAAAATATATTTTTACAAATATATAACTTTTTGAAGCTTAAAATATATTTTATGTATTTCTTATATATTTGTGCATATATTTCAAAATATATTTTTCCCCTAGTTATTATTATACACTAAAATTCGAATAATTGTAGTAGTTTGTTCTCAACTGATATTGTAAACAGAAAATGGATTTAATCCTTATTTAACTATCTAGTATATTAACTTTCGCGGTACTAATTGTTTATGCATGGAACAAAAAATAGGATCAATTGCCGAAAAATAATTAAAAAAATATCTTTTCATCACAATTGTATCTAACTAGTTTTCAATAGCTGCTGCATAAAAAACGTAACATCCCACAGGGACGAAAATATATTTCTCAAAACATATTGGAAATATATAATTTCTTGCCGTTTTACGTATAAAAATTATATATTCTATATATTTTTTATATATTTTTACGAATATATTTTAGAAAATATATAAACAATTTATACCATTTATATAATTTCTTGCAGCAAATATATTTTCGATCGTGTAGGATTACTAACTAGTTCCTACATGCTAAATAAAAGTGTAATAACAATTATTGTACTTTCTTGGACAAATTACTATACCACTGAGGACAACTCGACAACTATATAGAAAATTATTATATTTTATCCAAAAAATTAAAAAGTGGTATAGTAAAAAATGTTATATAATAGATCTATTTTTATCACGTGATTCAACAGAAACTATAGTGTATTATAAATATTTTTACAATACCATATTATATTTTTTACAATATTTTATAATGTTTTTTACATTGATATCGAGTTGACCTCAAATTCATAAATGATATAGTAACTTTTATTATAAATATAGTAAATTTCATTAGACTTTTATTTTGCGTGTAGTTATTGTTTCTGTGCAAAACCTAGTCAGTTACCACTTAAAACATTTCCATACTAAGAACTGGACCACTTTTTGTTCCTAAAATTCAAAAAAAGTTTGAGTGAAATTGAAAAAATACCAAGATTACCATCCAAAATGTTGCTTCTCGATGATCCAGTGCAAAAGCTTGAAAGTTAGGAAGCAATAACATATGGCATGAGTGAAGGTACACTTTATACTCGACAGAGATACAATTATCGAGGACGAATAGACGTGAGAGTGAGATGACGCATGATAAATGAAAAAGAGAAGGAGAAGGCCCCAAGTCCGGAGCGGAACCAAAGTCAAATCGCGGACTGCGAATGACAGTATCGGGTTCGCGCTGGACCGCGAAGCGTGAAATCCATTGCGAGAAAGCCGAAGTGATTCGTGATTGTCGTGACGCCGTCTGTCAAGATGTGAGGAGATCTAGCACGCCAGTTGCCGCCCCTACTATTGCCGTCAATCGAAAATCACGATCGTTGTTCGCTTTATTTTCCTTTTTTTTTTTCTATATATATATTCCTTTACATTCGTTTTGTGTAATTTATGTGATATTACGTGGGATTCTGCTCTTTGATCTCTTCAAAGTAAATCATTTATACTTAAATAAATCATACAAAGAATATTTCACGTTTTCAAACAAATATTATTAGATAATGAAATAAACAAAAATAAGCTTGCAGCATAAAAAAAGATCTTATCAATTGAAAGTAAATTCAGAATATAAATCTTTCTAATTGAACTTAAGTTAAAGATAAAAG
Source organism: Gryon sp. ZL-2020 (assembly GCA_022817425.1). Classification (NCBI taxonomy): domain Eukaryota; kingdom Metazoa; phylum Arthropoda; class Insecta; order Hymenoptera; family Scelionidae; genus Gryon; species Gryon sp. ZL-2020. Next base: position 10,486 of record JABFPJ010002791.1, read on the forward strand.
TTAAGCGCATTGAGACGTAGAAAAGTTCTTTAAGTTAATTTCAATTCATACGTGAACTTTAAATTAGGTCAGAACTTCAAGTCAAACCTACACAAACATTATATCAACTTTTCTTTGATAAATGCTGCATTAAATCTTTCTCTTTTTGGCGTTTAAAACTCATTTCTTTGCATGTATACTCTACACGATATTCTTTAAGAAACAACAAGTGAAACGATATAATAAAAGCAATATCTAAAAATGTCTTTCAGGACATTTGTCGAAGCTCTTTTTCTGGAACATTAACATTCAGACAAGAAGAGATTATTGCTGAGAATACTGTAAAACGTCTGTTGGAAATCTTAGAATTCCAGAGGTTCACGTAAATAGATTTTTTAGCTTTGTGTGATTTCGTTTGTTCTGGACGATTGAGTTGTCAAGATATGGAACACTGATATTAAACAGAGACAGATAATTGTATACTGGCACTATGATTTACCAAGCGAGCCATCAGGCGCCAACCATGTCGTCGGCGCAGAAGACGTCTCCGAGACCCAGACACAAAAATCTGCAGATTACATCGACGAAGTCTAGTCCCGCTTTACTCAAGAACAAACGTTGTCCAAGTAAGACCAGCAACACGGAGAGATGCAGGGGTCGCTGCAGGGTACAGTGGAGTGAGAGACACGTTAAGGAGGGCTTGGTTCTGGTGCAGGAGGCCCAACTCGCACGAGTCGTCAAAACTGGACCCATTTCTGAGCATTATGAAATCGAACCGAAACCGTTTGCTAGGTAAGTTTCATCTTCCCTGTAGGAAAAAAATATATTTTGAAATATATATTAAATACATAAGTAATCGAATAATAAAATGAATTAAAAAGAGGAAGATTGAATAACAGTGAAACCCATTTGAATTAACTAAATGCTGGGATAGTACTATATAATTTAAAATAAATATTGTTGGCATTCATTTATATGAATATTCATTTGTTTGAACATTCATTTATAAAAACAGTAAACATTTTCGAAGTTAATTTTACGGAATTTGAATGGTTTTTGTATTAGTTTTATTAATTAGAAAATGCCATTGTTTTTAATTGTTTTCCAGAAAATTTTTGTTCACTTATTTAAAAATACCAATTTTCACTTCCTTCATAGTTTAAACTACTTAAATTTCAAAAACATGAAAAACCATTGAAATAACACCTTAAGATGTACAATAGTGCTTAGTCCGATATATTTTTCTCTCCAATGTGTTCTTCAGAATCAACAGTAGAATAACAAACAATATTCAAAATTTTAAGTTTAAATTAAACAAAATTTCATTAACAATTTCTTTTTTTTTTTTGCTTGTATACAATTATACATTCGCAGTTCTTTATCAAAATAGACCACGGTTAGAAGAGAATGGCGCATTTCGATAATATGATAATTATTTTCTCAGTAAAACAGGTTGCATATTACGCGAACAAAACGCCCATACACACGTCCTATTGATATCGATTCGTTTCATTTTATATACTATGTTTCGCTAAAACTAGCGAAGTAATACATTTTTCGCCATATATTTGCCTTATTTTGGGGAGGGGGTTATTTTTTTAATTTGCATTTGAATAAAAAGTAAATATATATATATAAACAACTCTTTTTTTGTCTAAACTTTATTAATGTCAAATAATTCATATAGCAGTCACCTTTCGTTGTATCAAAAAGTCCTTTAATATTAATTGAAATTTCGAAAATCGTTATTATGCTTAATTGCTATAATATTTATCAGAATTTGAAAGCGAATGACTTGCATGACACAAGCCGAAATTAAACTTCTTCGAGATGTTCCTATAAAATTTGCAAGGACGAAGTTTCACCAGATACCAATCAATGAAGTCAAATACCGCACATGCTCTAAATATTGAATCTCTCATGTATTTCATTTTAATGTTATTTAATCAAATATATATTAATTTGAAGTAAATAAAAATATAATATAAAAATAATTAGCAAGATACTTACTTTTATTTATTAATGTAAATAAAACTAAACAAATTCACTGAGCATTACTTTTTGTATTGGAAAATTGATAAAAAAAATATGTTTGCATTATATAATTATAAGAATAAAAAATAGAATTACATCCATATGATTAAATCAAACACACAATAAACCTTTCTTGACAAATCTTTATTGATGCTTTTTCATACAAAGAAACACACACATTTTTATATGATATATTAACAAAAAATATTTATGTAAAAATGGACAACAATAGTATAACAGCAGCAAGAAAGGAATTTACGAGTGACAATATATTTGTGGTTTGCTATTGAAATACGAATCCATACGTTACAAAGCGTGACGACGCGAAGAATTAAAATGTCGCGTCGAGTACAAGATGCGGTTGGAGAACGAAAAATATGACGTTCGAACAACCTTGCGAGGCGCCGTGGCGTCGACCTTGCCTTAAGAAATTGGCAATGGTACCTTATACAAAATGCATCCACTTGATTATTTCTCTTTTCTAACAATCGCATTTTCACACAAAATTATTTACAACATTAAACCTACGATACATACAACATGTTAAGTGCGTATATACAGGGTGAGTGATTTATTTGAAGACCTTTGAATATCTTAAGAAATAGACGTCGAATCAAAAAATAATTGAGATGAAACTTGTTCGTCTTGAAAGGGAACATCCATTGATTACAAATAAAATCCCCCCCCCCCACTCCCACCCCAAGTAACTGGGCCGGGGGTCAAATTAAATATTTTAAATGTAAATTTCTATTTTTTATTACAAATTCGGATTTTATGCACAAAAAATACATATATTTTCAAATTAAAATACAATATTTTAATTTTAATTAAAATATTGTATATAATAATTAAAAAATTTCAATATTTTAATTTTAATTAAAATATTAAAAGAAAAAATTGAAAATACATTAATTTTCATCAAATTAAAAATTGAGAAGGAGAATGATTGCAATAGTAGATATAAAAACCTCATTTTTAAATAAAATGTACAAAATTATAATATAAAAATATCTAAATATACTGACAAAAATGTTAACTAAACTTATATTTCTTACTGAGGTTTTTTATACAAAAAAAAACTGTGTACCAATTTTTTTGCACGGAAAAATACTTGGCTTCACGTTCGATATGAGCTTTAGTTGTATTGTAAGGTCATTAATTTTATTTTAAATATTCGCATGAGAGCAATTTTTACACATTATTCACTAAAAGATATATTCACTCGTGAAACGAATTATGTACGTTTTAATATCGCTTTCTTTTCTTTTTTTAAAGAAATGTATTAATAACTTTTCGACTTATGGTTGCAAAAAGCATACTGGGCGGTCAATTTGAAAGACTAACTAACTAACTAACTAATCAACTAACACATTTTTTCCAGACGTTTTGAGCGATATTATTTAACGATTTCTGAAAATGCAGCTTTTGTAAATGTAAGGAATTATATCTTAAGGTGATTCTTCAACTATATAAGAGCAAAAAAGATATAGCTAATGGTGACTCCATTAGTGGAAGAAAGAAGCAGTGAATTCGATTGAAGAATTACAAATTAAAATTAAAAAAATTCACGCTTGAATAGCGTGAAAATTGAAAATATTAAAAATAAGTATCCAAATTACGGAAAAAATGAAATATCAATTTTTCATATTTTCTCTGGCAGATCGACCCCAGAGGGATGATATTCATATAAATTTAAATAAAAAATGGAACATTTTTACATGTTTATATTGAAAATTTACGAAATAAATCTGAATTTTCCAAATTTTCTGTGGAATATTTTTGCCAAAAAAGTAGGAAAAAATCATATTTTTGTTTTTTTACGTGTATGTATAGAATATTATCCTTAATTCTTATTTATAAAGTACATATATTTAAAAATATAAAAACGTATCTATAAAGAAGTTTATAACTTCTTAAAAATTAAAAGATTAGTAGTTACAATAAAAAATACATATATAATTTAAAACATAAGATTTTTTATAAATCATTTTAAGATAACTGTCATCTTTACAAGGAAAAATGACAGCTAAAAGGAACATAACATAAAAAGTAAAAGTTGCCATTTGAAAGTTCAAAGTTGACCCACTTGGCTTGGGGTTGTCATGAATAGATGTCTTCCTTCAAGAGAAACAAATTTCATCGAATTTTTTTTTCTTTTTTTGTAATTGATTCAGTGTCTATTTCTTGATATACAAATATCTTCAAATAAATCAGTAACCCAATATTTTCATACCTGGAAAAATACTTTGCAATATTCTATTAATTTCTATTTAGTCAAAAATATATGCAAAAAAATAATGGGAAGTGTATTTTTTGTGTTTTCATAAATTTTCATGAGTATCATAATTTTATTATTGTTCCAGTTGATTTTGAGTTACTATTGTCGAAGAGTCTGTAAATAAAAAGTCTACTTTACATATTTTGCGTGGGCATTGAAGTCTCCAAAACGGACTGATAAAATAACTTGAAACGACAACAGTAACGATGTATTTAACAAATAAATGAATATTTTCGAAATTAACAGACCTTTCATATTCTATCAGCATTATTTATGTTGCAATTCATGCGTTTTGAAAAAATAATTGTATAGCATTATTTTTATAATAAATCTGCTGTCACAAAGTTTATTTATAATTTTATTTTTAAGATAGAACTTTTGAAACATCGTTAAATCTAATTTAAAAAAATTATCAAAGTTATTTACATTTAATTTTTAGCAAAAAAAAATGCAACAATTATGTTGTATTATTTGTCTTGCGTAATTGGGTATATTATATTACAGGAGAAATAATCATCATAAGATATTACTTTCAATTTTCACTCATCTTATTTGATTTAATTCTTTCTACCCGGAAGTGAAAACTCAGCAAGCTCGACTTATCACGCGCAATACCATAACGCTCTCACTTAGGCTTCCGTTTGACAATAAAATTCCGTCGTCAAAGATCAAGGCTACGCGCACATATACGTATAGACGAGAGTTTATATTTATTATATGTATACATGTATTTTACATTCTCCAGAAGCGCAAAAATTTACTATGTTTAGCGAATTTATTTAGCGAATTATTTTTAAATTACCCACAAGAATATAATCAAAGTCATTGGATTTGGCAATATAATATAAAATATATATTATCGAACGACAATATCTTTAATTTTTTTGTTCTTATAACAAAATCTCACAATAAAGATTCTTATACAAAACGACTGAAATTTGTTATAAATCAAGTTAAACTGTTTTAATTTCGATTTTAAATTTAACTGTGAACTGTCAGTTACATATTCACTTTTTAGTTTAAATCTTATACTTTAAAATGTATTATCCGATTCATACTCGTTAGGCATCGAAACTCCAGAATTCTTCTCTAAAATTGTTAATATTCCAAAAACAAAAATAAATTGTTCAAACATTATCTTTTTACCAACATAATCAATTGTAACAAACATGAACATGAAGATATTATATCTTGATCAAGGCTATTAAGCGATGGAATACAAATTCGCAATTTCCAAAGAATAAAAAAAAAGAAACAAATTTATATATGTATAAAAATGAACAAACAAATGAAATGTATTGTGTTGCAGCGGTCAATGGGCGAGGGTATACAAGTGTCGGTCCCGATCCACGGGCACAATGTACGCCGCCAAATACTCGTCGAGAACCAGATTTAACGTCGACTGCAGTGCAGAGTTGCGTCACGAAATCGCGCTCTTGTCCCTCTGTTCGCAGTCTTCACGTGTTGTACGCCTTCACGATGTTTACGAGACGCCGAAGGAAATTATTTTAGTCATGGAATAGTAAGAGTCTTAACTTGTATTTTTCATGTTCTTGTATTATATTTATTATATTTGAAATGTCTTTTTATTTGTACAAATTGCATACAAGACACATTTACGTATATAATTTAAAAGAACAACTATACAAATATTGCGAGATATTCATTTAATCAATTGAACATTTACATAATATGTAAATAAACAATGATTAACTGTTGTAACACTTGTGTAGTAAAATGTACGGTAAAAAGAAAGTGCGCATGCAATATTTAAAAAAACGATCTACTGCGCATCTTGGCGGGAAAATTGTAAAAGATCTATAAAGTAATTTTAATAACTTAAATAAATACTTTAATAAAGTAAAGTATCTATAAAGTAAGTTTTTATAAAGTAAAAAAACTTTACTTTACTTTTATAAAGTAAAAAATAACACATTGACAGAGAATTATTATAAAAGAATATTCAAGAAATGAAAAAATAAATAAAAAAGTGTTGCGCATGTGCTATAGATAATCAACATTAGATGAATTAATGCAAGAGTTGATAAGTCAAATAGAAAATGATGATATTGAGTTTGGGAAATAATGATGAAAAGTGCGCAGTTGAATTTTCGTTTGATGGTTGTTTTCTTTTAGCGCACCTGGTGGAGACCTGCAAACGTTGATAGACGGTGATTTGGTGCCCCTCGAAGGTGACGTGGTCCACTTTGTCAGACAGCTAGTGGAAGGACTTGCCTACCTCCATGAAAGAAATATCGCCCATTTGGACATCAAGGTAAGTTCCACCCATAAAAGGTCTCGCACTTTTACGTGTGTACGAACATTAAAGTGCAACGGAACATACAACCAACTGCCAGAACGTTCTTCTCATTTTGTTTTCGTTCTTCTCAAGCAATTCAAAGGCGAATCCAAGATGTATATATATAGAGTCAAAAACTTTCCCTTAATCTCGACGATGGATCAGAGAAGAAAAAAAGAAAACTGTAAAAGAGATCAACATTCAGCGAACATTATTTGCAGATTTGTATAGTTGCTTGAAATCTAAACGTCCGACAAAACTTACTCAAGCCACGCATTATACATAATTGCTGACTAATTATTGCATTATGCATGAACCAATGATCGTGAACCTAAATTGACAATTGATCTATTTCAATATAATTGCCACTATAAATAAACTGTTCATTATGTTATATAACAATTCTTCTCTTATATAAACAAAAAGCTTTGCCAGACTTTGACTATAAGTTGGACTTAAATAAACAATATTTTTGATAATTATAATGATTTATTTTTTATTATAGTTTCTTATCAAATTAATTTAAAAAAAGTCACTACCCGGTAATCGAAATCACATTGGCTCGTATTCATGAATACGGAATTTGTCCAAAAAAATTTAGTTATAATAAACACATCTGAATGTTACTGTAACATATTGGCATGATCATATAGCTCTGAATACACTGTAGCGGTATTAAATGAACCTTAAACAACGTGTGTTAATGAGGTATAAAATGTACTTATTTTTTAATATATTCGTTACATATTAAATTAACGATTTCCTGAATGTGTTTGTACGGCATTGAATATGTTATGAACAAACTTTAAAGTTAAAATTTTTTTAAAGTACAATTTTTTTAAAGTACAATTTTTTTAATTTAAAATTTAATTTACAGTTACAATACTTCAATAAAAGTACTCTACAATTCTATAATATTTATTTACTATTGTATATATATATATAATTTTTCTGTAAAACGTAAGTATTTTTTATTAGAATTGTATTTTATTCATAATTCTAAAAATTATTTTAAAGTTTATTTTATATTAAAAAGTAGTATTAATATATAATATTAATATTATATTTCTGTTATTTCTAATATCCTACAGTCATATTAAAAAGCCTTATAAGAAAATATGATATTTACCGATTGTGAATACTTTATAC
>JABFPJ010002792.1:0-18220 GCA_022817425.1 Gryon sp. ZL-2020
TTCTTACCACGATAAACGTTTGGAGCTCTCCGAGCTCCAGTTTGGAATTATACAAACTCCAATATATTGGAGTTTGACAAGCCCCATTAGTTGGAGCTTCTCAAGCACCAATATATTTTCAGTGTACTCTATTCTTGTTCATTAAAATTTGCTTAAGATTTTATATTGGGAAAATATTAATTTCGCAAAATTACATTTTTCCTTTTAACATTTTTGAAAAGTGAAAGTGATCCCCAATAATCTGAAAACAGGTAAAATTATTAGTTTATATACTACTATCTCTTCAAGAAAAATTTAGTTTTGCGGTGACTGCAGAGTCATCCAGTTATTCGGGATGCAAACGCGATTAATAATAGTAGTTTTTTACGAATAATTTTGTGTTCTGAAAAGGATTGATGAAGAAGATTTAAGAAGAGTTATTCAAATATTGTGGTAATTTTTATTAATAATATTTATTTAATTGAAACAAATTTTGTTAAGAACAAGTACATTCAGTTTTATTTAATAAACTTTTAGATTTGCTGAAAACACAGGATGCTGTTATACAATCTGGATCACGGTATGCTGAGTGTATGCTGTTAGCAGGTAGAAGTATTCTGCAAATAGTGCCACGGTAAATAATTTTATATAATTTTTTTTATTTCAATTTCTTAATTATGTTAAATCATTTATGAAATAATTGATTTTATTTTTTAGAAGCAGCATGATACGCTTCAAATCGTTGGCACTGAAAGGTAAGTGATCTTTCTTACATTATGTTGAGAAAAAATTATTGAGAGTATACAAAAATATTTCTGTTTATTTAATGATTTTTTCCTAAATTAAAAATATTATTTAATTAAATATTTTCTTTATAAGTGTATATATATATTGCTGAAACTTCTTTTAGAGAAAATTCGATTAATTTAATCAAATTTTCTCTAAAAATAAATTAACAATTTTTTAGGAGATTTGTAAACAATGTTTTGGTAATGTTTTGAAGATATTTTGGAGGTTTAGGTAGTAGTTTTAATATTCACTTTTTAGTAAGAGATGTTTAGACAATGTCTAGGAACATATTCGATAGAACATTTTAGGCGGTTTTTAGAAAAAAAAAATTTATTTACATTATATCAGAAATCATTTTTGATGTTATTTTTTTATAGCTATACAGCACCTAAAAATGAAGAAATTAGGTAATCAATAGTACTTATCACTTTCCTAATTTCGTCATTGTTAGGCCAAATTATATTACGTTACTAGGCAAGAAAGTAGTTAGTTTTCAGACTCATTAGTGCCACGAGGCAATCCGAGTGCAATTTACTCGGTTCAGAAAAAACTACTTCCCTGCCTAGTAACGTAATATACTATTTTTATAATATTTTATTCATTTCAGCATACTGATATACTCAATAATTTAAAACGCTTTGCAATAAAATTAGTAAAATGTACATTTATATCAGTTTAAATTTTTTATCAAAATCTTTAAGACATACAAAATTAAAAACAAATCATATAAAAAAGAATGATTAATTCAAAGATTCTTCAAAGTGTTTTCAATTATTGAGTAGCGGAATCATAGAGGACGGATCAATCTGTATATACAGTCGGAGAAAGGTATAGTTGAATGAATTATCTAAATTGGAAAATAAAATAAGTTTCTATTATATTTGTAATACCTTAAGATTAAGATATAACGTTAGAAATTATCATTGTTATCACTAAAATGGAGTGTTGCACTGACACTATTATTAATAATTTATTAATAATACACAATAAAAAATATCTAGATTTTAGTGTAAATATATAAAAATGTAAGAGTAATTTATTATTACACCAAAAGGTGTAAAAATATCTAAGAATGAATAGGATTGGTTGGCTTTTTCTACACAAGTTGGTGTGAAATTCACATCTTTTAGATAACAATTTAAGCTTTTACACAAAATCGTGTAAGTTGCGTATAAAAATGTCAAGAAATTTTTTACTCTGTAAGATTTAATTAATAAATTATATTAAATTTTTAGTTCATCCGTAAATAAGGCCAATACATTGATAAAATAAACAATTACGCGACATTTAATTTGTAGGTAATTGAGTTTATTTAATATATTTTTTTAATTTTTCATATGATAAGTTGTCAATATGACTATCTTGAAAAATGCGTGGATTGTACAAAAAAATACACGTAAGCAAGGAATTATAATGGCTTCATAAACTGGCTGTAAATAAAAAGAAGTAATCAAATTTATAATACATGGAAATGCATAATATATTGCTTACATTAGTTACGAATATATTATTAAATTAAAGTAAAAAGAGCATATTAGTTAGTATTTTCATTAAATCTAGATTTTGAATATTCAAATTTTATTATAAAGATATAAGCGATAAAGTGAAGGTTGTAGGATATATAAAGTCAATATTTTCATGTCAGAGTGTTTTTATTTTGGAATTCGCATCCTTTGAAATATAATATCCCGCAAAAGACAATATAACAAATGTTAGATTAGAGTGTAGGTAGGTAATCAGATAAGTCGAAAGGAGAAACACAAACGCCGAGGCTCAATAAAATGTTCCAATAAAGACAACAATATTTAAAGCCGCGAGAAACAGATTTTACGCTGCATGATACACGTGACACATTTTTATAGTGTGCCTTATTATCGTAATTATCATATTTCTCTTAGCTTAAATCGTTGATGTCTCAGCTTGTCATTTTCTTTTTCATTGTTAAATACGCACGCTATACTAGTCGTGTTTACTGGGGATCGATGTCGGCGCGATATCAATGATCCTCATTTCGAATCGATTGATCTATGATACATATAAAGGAAATAGTACTTATAGATAACGCGTTATAAATTGGCGGAAAGATCGATATCGATGCGTTCTCGAAGAGAAAAGTTATTATTTTAATAACTTTCAATTTTTATTTACTTCTTTTGTTGCATTAATTTGTTTCAATGTTATAGCTTTTCTTGTTTTATTCCAACGTATAAATCTTTCTGACATAAACTGCAGTGATAGATTTCTTTTATATAAAGTCAAATTTTGTATACAAATTTATTAAAATAAGGGTTTACATTTGAATATCTATTGTTTAGTGTTTAATCTGCACATTTTTGGATAAATTGTTTATTTAGGTATGCAAATTAGGATATTACAATAACAATCAAAATCATATACGCAAGCAATGCGTATATAGTTAAATAATAGTGTTAAATATACAAAATTATTCGTTGAATATAAATAATACAATGAATAAATCATTTCATATATTGAAAATGATTGCATTAATTATGACTACGAATTCGATTAATTCTTGTGTCTGCTTGAATATATAAAAATTAAGAAAAAGGAAGAATCAAGAAACATAGGAGCATTTTGCTCATAACGGAATACATAAATAATTAATAGATAAATGTTATAATGGCCTTTAGGATTTGTTGTTGATTGGAAGCATTAACTTTCAACTTTGGAAGCAATATTTAACGAAAAACGAAATTAAATACTTTATGAGAATGGAGAATCATGAATGATTGAGTACGATTTACTGCTTCTTTTTGTTGCATTTAGTAAATAGTTTGAAATAACCTCCTGAAAATGTCTAAGTTCTTTCTAAATATTTGTGCAAATATTTCTTTCTACATTTTACGTTTCCGTTGATCTTTTCACTGCATTTTAAAATGATTAGTTACACATTGTTAAATGATATAAACCAAAAACGTTATTTCTCATTCTTTTTTTTTTTTCATCTTAACTTTAGTTATCAAAAGACACATAGGTGTTTTTGGCCATGTACATAAGCCATACAAATATCAAAATATTTCTCTTCGAGAACTGATCAAGATTGACCTTGAAGACCCTAAGCTCATATTATTGTGTCATTTCTGATAAACAACTGTAAGGTGTTTATCACTTAGGTAAAGTTGAACTGTACACTGAGAAAAGACTTTTTGATTAATAGATGAAAATAAATGCATTTAAGATAATATTTTCACAGCGTCGACTACGAGACGTTCTTTTTTTACTGAGCGAGTTTCTTCTTATTTTTTTATTTAAACTTGTAGAGATTAAATAATGAAAAAGGGAGAGATGAACAAAATTGAACAACATGAAAATATTAGTTGCCAAAGAAAAGTCGCATAAATTTAATACATTTTTTAGATGATTTTTCTTCGCTAATGAACGTGACAAATATTTATTATATTATTACACAATCATTTACATCATTTTTTATCACAATATTTTAGTACAACACTAACAATTCTTATTATATAATTGACACTTTTATACTTACAATACAATGAAGAATTTCGTTTATATTATTTATATACTTAAAGAAATTCTTTTATTGTTTTAATGGATGTTGCAGAATTATTAATCATGAAGAAAATTAATATCAAGCTTTTGTTATTTTATATGCATATTGTTAATTTCTGGCCTTCTTTTGATTATTTGTAATTTTCCTTTCATTGAAACATTTTATGTTAAATGTACATTATTAAATAAGAATTATGTCAACGTGTTTTGCGTATTTATGTAGTATTTTACAAAGTTTATACATTTCTCTTTGAGTTAAACAGTCCACACTAACATTTCAGTCCCATTATACATAATTAGATTCATATATGAAAAACGAGACTTTCAGATTTTCAGTTTAAATTGAATGAAGCAATTAACGGCAGTGAATGACTGTTAAATTGTTCAAGAAAATTACTTATGTCATTATTGAAGTATAAATTTATTGTAAAAATTTTTTGATTGATATTTTGATTGTTTCCAGATTTTTGATTATTTAACATTTATAAACATTTTTATAAAAATATTTAAAGCAAGGCCTTTTTTAAAATAGTATCCAATTTAATTATAGCTTAATGAAAGATGATTTTTTTTATTACGTAACAAGTCATGTAATAATACTTGAAAATTTGAATAGTGCATAATGTTAGAAGTTCTTCAATTTTTCATCATTTTAAAGCAGCAACTATGGCTGATAGTACACATGCATCTAAAAACCGATATCTTTAATTTAAAGACTATTATGAATTATTCATATAAATTCTTACAAACCATATTATTATTATCAAAAGACTAGAGTGAAATGCTATCATAAATTCTTATAAAAACTATACCACTTAAGTAAGTAGTCTAGAAAATCCATTTTTTTCAAACCTATTCGATATTTGTAAGTCGTTCAAAAACATTATTTTACTGCGCAATACGAATCAAAGTAAATTTTTATTTTATTTTTTTTTTCGTACTATAAAATGATCATTCAAATCATGTCAAATGATTATTGTCAACTTTTTTATTGTCCAAACATTATCACTTTCACTTCTTAAAATTTAGAACCATTAAATATGGATTTTAGCCATGGATCACTTTTTGTGCTAAAAAGAAAACAATTAGTAATGAATGGTAATTTTTGTGTAGTCTTTAAGTATCTCATTGTGCAAAGAAGAAGAAAAATTTCTATTATATGTAGGTATATAAATTTACAATAATAACATTAAAGAGATGTCAACGTACACAAACGAAAATAATGTTGTAAAGTTTTCATGGTGTTTTGTTTTGGTTTAATATTTTGTTGTTAAACAAAGTGTTTATCTTTGTAAACAATATTTAATGTTTTCAAATAATCTGGAAAAATCGTCAGTTTCGATTATAGAAAAAAAAGGGTAAATGTTTACATAATATTTAAAACGTATTTATTATTATTTGTATATTTATGTATACTTTGTAGATATATATTGCATGTTATTGATATTTTTCATTTGTGTACATTTCACAATGACAAAAAGTACAAATATCTTTACACACAGTATTTATTTTACTTATATATTTACAAACAAATTTTGCTTTTGTTTATTTTCACATATATCAATTCAAATGGTTTTGATTTAAAAGAAACGTTAACACGAAAGAATATGAAGTAAAACATTTAGAGATAAAAAACACGAGATTATTATATGATAATCATCAAAAAATTTGTGTAAGGTTATTTGAAATTTCCATAAATGAAGTTGCTTCGTATATTTACACGCAAACGAATATATATGACATACGTTTATGAAGGACACTCGCTCAGTAAAATGTATATTTCAAAACGAAAAAACATTACGCTTCAATTTTCATTAACATGAACTGAACATTAAAAATTTGAATATAATAACAAGACAGTTGTATATTTTCGCAACAAAATACACCACTCTCTTTTTTTTCAATTTCTATGACGCTTCTATATATATGTATATATATACTTATGATTATTTAAAAGATTGTGAAGCATTTTGCCTTATAATTAATTATATATATTTATATTATGTATATATATTTATATATATACAAAACTAAATCTTAATGTTTAATGTCAAGTTCATCAATAGCATTTGAAGCGTAAATATATATGTATGATAAGAACGTTTCGTTTACGTTTTATTTCCTTTTTTTTTATATCTTTTTTGTATTTATTTATTTTTGTGAGGGAAAAATGGAGGACCACAAATACTCCCTCGAACTAATAATAACAATAATAATTCTTATAATATCAATAATGTAATAATAATAAGTTCACGTAGATTTGTTTTTATTATTTTAATTTTTTTAATACTTTGTGTCGCTTTTATATATATAGTAGCTTGAGAGGGCTGAGTGGGGCTTTGGGGTAGTTGTTTTTTAAACCTAATAGTGGGCGTTCATTCATGTTTTCTTGGTGACACTGAATTTTGAGCTTGAAATAACTTTGATTCTTGTAGTTTCATCTCTTTTATCAATCGCCCTGTTTCATGTATCCATCGCATGTTTTTTTCGTGTTATTTCCTTTTTTCTACTTATTTTGCATCGTAATCACGATGGTAATGAATCGCTGTCAAAAATTGCATAACAACAATTGTTATAATAAGGTTTTTAACGTTTCTTCTTTTCGTAATGTTTACTTATTTTTATTTTCGTTTTTTGTTTTTGTTTATTACTTTAACCCTGTTGAAAATGTCCTCGTTGAATTTCAATTTTGGAATTCAAGTGGATTATGCATAAAATTCAAGCGGATTAATTGTAGTAAAATTGTTATAAAAATCCACATGAATCTGAACAATTTTTTTTTAATTTTCTCGTATAGTTTAATCATTTTTTTTCTTTTCTGTAAAGTGTGTAAATGGGATAGCATCGTATATTCATGTCATTATTCATTTAATAACAATTCGTACAAAGTTAGACTCGATTTAAAAATGAATCTTCTTGATTGAAAAGCAATCACTGCTTCTCGTTATTTTTTTTCCATTGTATTATTTTTATTTATTATTATTACTTGTAAAAAGAATTGTTGTTTCGAAGTTGTCAGGTGTTGGTTTTTTATTGACAGCAATCCAAAATGAAATTTTTGTCTCGACAGTGACTTTTTTTTGGAGTATACTACAAATACGCGAAAACGTCTTATCTTTTACTTGGACGCAATAGTTGGTTTTCCTTATTTTTGACTAGTAGTTTGAAAGTGGCAAGTAGTAATTTTTGTTTTCCTTATTTGAAATAACCAGGCTCTCGTTCTCGTACGGTTGTTCCATTCATCCAAAATTGCTCACACTTGTATTTTTTTATTTTATTTTTTTTATCTTTTTCTTGTTTAATAATTCGCTCTCGCAAAAATCTCGCAGATAAAAGTCAATCAAATTCACTTTTACAACAGTAGTTTAAGTTTACAATGCGTTTGGAATATTGGAAGTAGCGTAAATATTGCAATTCTTTTTTTGTATTATTTTTTAATTTTTTTTTATTATTTTTCGTTTCGTTTACTTTAAATAGTAATTTAGTAATAATGCGATAATACTCTTAATAAGGCCCAGTAAGGCTGCGTGGGTCAATGAACTATCCCACAAAATCGAATATATTTTTTAAAAACACTTTCTTTCGTACATCCATTCACTTACGTTGTCGACGAAATGTCGCAGTCAAAAGATTTATTTTCAATGTCTTATGAGAATTCACTTTCAATTTTTTTTGTAATTTTTAAATTTTGTATATATGTTGCTTTAATCATCAACATACATACACTTATACATTTCTTTATGCACAAATGTATGATACATTCATGATTAGATATATATATTATATATATTTTCATATTCATATATAATAATTAAAAGTGCAACAATGGACAACATCAATTACATTTACATATATACTTTCAATCATTTAAATTTTTCATCGAAGTTACTTTTGAATGAATTATAACTACAAACAAAGGCATTTGTCGTAGTTGAAAGAATATTTACACATGCGTAATGTTATGATGAAATAATTAATCACAATGATTCGATGAAATTAGTCGATACAATGTCATCAAAAAATTCCCATAAATAGTGTTTAACATGGCCGATGTAATTGATGTGAGTCCATCACTCAAAATTTGTTTCATATAAATGACAACTTTTATTATTTCAAACATTGCATTTATTGTGTCTCATAATGGATCACTCATTCTCATTATCTCTTTTAAACAGATACACACATATAGATTTTATTTTCTGCAATCTTTTCCTCCCAATTTTGTTGTTGTCTATCAGCTGTTTGCGTTTAGAACATTTTTTTTTTCATGTTTAACCCTTAATCAGGCGCGTCTTTTCTCTCTGCCTTTGTTTAGCTAATGGAAGGGTCATAGATTTTTCCTTTTCTCAGCGCGTCAGTTGCGCCACCTGCGTAATTAAGTGTTAAACATCACTTCTTGTATCGCCTCAATTTTGTTCCATTCTCTCGCCAATCGTCGTCATATTCATTTATTTTTTTTATAACGAATAATTATCATAGTGTCCAATGTATATATAGATATATTTATATTTATATAAGTAAAAAAAAAGGAAAAAAAGAAAAACGATCAGTCCTATGAACGCGCCTCGTTCCGCTTCATAATCGAGTCTGTTGTATTTTCAATAATATTATTGTCACGTGGTTACTTATTGTTTCAGTAGGTTTCATTTCGTTAGAAGTTAGTTGCTTTTGTTTTTCAAACACTTTTTTTCTTTGAGTTAACTTTGAGTTAAATTAGATTTTTCATTAAATATGAAAAAGAAATTCGTTTAACAAAAACTTTTGACTGCAAAAAATTGATTAATTTATTTAACAAGAAAATGCGAGTATAAACTAATTTCCATATCGAAAATTTTGATTTTTGCGATAAAGATAAGAAATTTATAGCGTTTCCAATGTTTACTTTCTTTTATCAAAACTTTCATTGTTGTTACGTGTAAATATTTCAATATTCTTTTTTAATAATTTACTTATTACGAAAAAGCCTTATATATATCTGTTATTGCACGGACTCAGCGTGTTTTGGAGGCCACGTATAATACTATACGCTTTGTAAAAATTTTAAAACTTACATAGTATGCTGCATTACCCGTTAAGTTTGTCCTCTCTTTTTTAACACTTCTGCTTGTTAACTCTTTCTCTCTCTCTCTCTTTTCTCTATTTGTTTATTATTAATTCTCACCTCAGTAATCAATAATTTCATAATTTGTTTTTTTTTTTTTTGCTTTTTCCTCTTTCATGTAATTATTTATTTATTAACTGAATTATTGTTTTGTTGTTGTTTTTCCCTTAGCCTTTGAACTCTTAATTATTTCCCTCTGAACGCGCCGATTTGTCGTTTTCGCGCAAATATATAATATATATATATTTGTATTCATATATATTTATATATATAATTTTTCATAGTTGTCAGGACTTTGTCTTTTTTTTGTTTTTATTTTCAATTAATTAATTATTATTAAATTGTTTATTCGATACTTTCATACGTTTTCGCATAAAAAACAAGGCAATTAGATTGAGTTTTATATTATTGTTTACACTTAAACCTTAATCGCCATCTTTTTTTATACAATATATATCGTTATTCAGATAAACCCACCTTGTATATACATATACTTGTGAAGATCTTTCGCAACTAATAAAAAAAGTCTAATCTCTCAGTAAGAAACTCGGTCGCCCATGTGCGCGCGTCCGTTTCCCGTACTGCCGCCATTATTCCTCGCTCTTCTTTTTTCGTCTTTTTGCTCTGCGCATTTGCTTCGTCGTGGAATCAAAATCGAATTGATGCGGAAGTCCTTCGCCTCTTCGCATAATCTTCCATTATTAATCTATTTAAAAAATATTATTTAAAAAAATACAAAGAAAAAACAAACAAATATTTTCAGTCTAAGAATTATTTAAGAGAAAAAATCGTGGATGTCTTAAATAACGGATCCAGTACGTTGACTAATGTTTTTGATAGTACTGTC
Source organism: Gryon sp. ZL-2020 (assembly GCA_022817425.1). Lineage (NCBI taxonomy): Eukaryota > Metazoa > Arthropoda > Insecta > Hymenoptera > Scelionidae > Gryon > Gryon sp. ZL-2020. The sequence continues at coordinate 10,251 of JABFPJ010002792.1, forward strand.
ATTTGAACAGGAAAACCGAAAAAATGAATTATAATTCCATACATGATACTTTTTAGCTTAATTGAAATGCATTACAAATGTAAAAGTAATGCACATGTCATTGACATCCAAATTATTTTGTATTCAATTGATTATTGAATATTTCAAGATTAATGGAATTTTGCAATAAAAATTGTTGTTTCTTTTTTTTTTTTATTTGTTATTCAAATTGTATTTTTTGAAGGTATAGAAATTTGGCTAATCAATGATTTTCAAAAACCGTAATAATAGAAAATGATTCGTTTCCTCATTTTGATTGATATTTAAAATGTTTTCATCTCCATTTTTTAAAGCACAGTATTAGAGTCAATCGTATAAACATTTTTTGATAGAGGCGAAAGGAATTCATACTTTTTTCTTACATGCATCATTGTTTATGACAATTATTGCTTTTTTTATAACATCAACTATTTCAAGCTATTTCAAGTAGAAAAATAATTTAGGACGTTTTCGAAGATTAAAGGTAATTTTTTCGAGTATTAAGAACTCTGAAGGTCTAACAAAGGTTTTGTTCTTGTTATTTAGTTTTGCATTCAAAATAAAAAATTTCCGAGTCAGCAATATGTCTTTGACATAATTTACATCATGACTGTACTTTTTTAATCTGAATGTAAAATACAATTTAATTCTACATAGAATTTTACTTGAGTTAGATATTGATATTAACACAAATTTTAACTGCAATAACTTTTATTCTTTTATTGTAATATAATCGTCATATTAGCAGCCTATATTTTAAGTTATAGAAGTAGATGATACAAAGTTTATAAAAAATTGTCTGTCAAACTGTTTAAATCCCTCCAATCTTAATATCATCAAGTTCTTCTCCAACTAACTTTGTTTTTACAATTCTCAATTCTATTATCAATTTTTTTAGAACGAATACATAATATCATAAGTTTTCGTTGTTTCTCGTTTTTCTTCTTCTAATTTCATAAAATAAACTAATTGAACTAAAAAAGCCCATAATCACTAAGCTAAATCTATTTTGATTAACTTTGATTAAATTTGACCTATTACTTGTTTTTTTTTTTATCTTTTGAAACTGTTCAATCTTTAAAAATTGACATTCGTCTATGTACAAAATAACAACATGGACGAATTATTTAGAAGAAAAGCGTGTTATTATTCGATTGAACTACCTATAATTTGTTCATATAAAAATATACCCATTTTGTTTGACGTCGAAAAATCGATTGAATCAAACCCAATTGTCAAAAGCAGCGAATTTATTTACGTACAGCACATATCTAATGACGATAGTTTTTTATTAGACGCTCGCAAAAAAACTGACCGGCTATCCTTACCAAGATTTCACCTAAATTTTTGTGTGTCGTGAGTCGCTCGCTCGCTTTTTGGACTATTATCTCGTAACTGAGCTTTTCGCGTCGCGATAAACACCCGCGAGCCAATTTTGCCAAAAATGCTCTCAGTGACCAAACTACAACCTATCTTTTTTTTTCTATCCTTCACCCGATGCTCTTCTCTAGGCTTTTCCTTTTTTTTTTGTCTATGATTGTGTGTGTTTGTGAGGGTTTTTTTTAAATATTTTTATCACGGGCTAGATGCGTACACCCAGGCACTGATACGAGAGAAAAGCACAATTGAGAAAATGAGTCTCAACGGATATTAGCTATGGAATGAATATGTTCCAAATATGTATATATCTCTCACTTATCGGAGAAAATAAGATACCGACGATCCGATCAAAAGCGTTCACGGTAAACAGTTTTGTGAAATCACCAACCCCACTGCTTTCGTTCAATTTTTTGTCACCATGACGTTTCATCGAATCGTCGAAGGATTTCAACTTTTTTTGGTTTATATACATTGTGTCGATCTAGTCGTGGAAAACGATGGTTTATGATTATTTTTTGACAATTTTGTTTTTGCGATTTCAGATTTTTTATTTTGTTATTGAATTTGTTAGTTCTTTTTTAATGAAATTCTTTTTCTTTCTTATTAGCAAAAGTAATTTAAATAGTTTTGCGTACAAAGAAGTCAAATTAAAAATATGTCGTTTATGTTCGTTTCTTGCAACAATTTTTTTGTATTCATTAATAGATTATATTTGTTATATTTAAATATTCTTTGAAATGAAAAGAGACAATTATGTAATATTGACATAACTTAAACTTTATATTTTGACATTTTTTTTTTTATTTAAACGAGACATATTATTAACATTGCAAAAAATAAAAGATAATATTTGTATTATGTCGCAATTGAATCTGCAATTTGAAATGACGTTGAAATTGTCAAACCCATCCAATAAACCATATGTTTCCACGTAACTGGCTAAATTACATCAAAGTATTATTATTCATTGGAAGTTGAATGAAGACGACCGCTTATCAAGGAAATGGGACGATAATATTAGAAAAATATGAGAAAAGATATTTTTTGTTGATCGTATCTGAGACACCTTCTTCTTATTTTGTTTAATTAACTTTATTTCATTCTTTCTTTTTTGTGTTTTGTTTCATGTTTTAAGCTTAAATCTCAATTTTTCCTTCTATTTTGTTTGTTAGTCGATACTTTTACAAAGTATCTTGGGCCGACTCTGACGATGGCAGTTGCAAGCGTCACATCCGGCGACTTTCGAAGCAGCCGGACGGGTTTGGGACCAGTTTGTGCTGGAACCTGGAACATCGATTTTTTTGGACCACATATCTCGGATCAGCGTTTTTCAGATGACACATTCACACACAACTATCTCGCCCGCATTTTGTCTTCTTCTTCGTTTTTCCCCATTCGTTTTTGGTTTCGCCTTTATTTCTTGTATTCCAACCTTTTCATATACATTTACACACAGAGAAAAAAACACAAGCACACATACATGCTCTTTTTTATTACTTTTTAACATTCGATTTTTTTCGTATTTTTTTGTTCTTTTTATTTTTGTATATACTTTTTTGGTCAAAAACATTTCCTGGACAAATTTTGCTTTTAGTCGGCCGTTCCAAGTTGATCGCGAACATTTTGTGCAACGCGCGATATTCACGTTTTTCTTTTTTATAACAGCTAACTTGGACTTTTGTGAATTTTGTCTACGGACAGCCGCACTCGTCGACCACCATTTTCGGCAAGTCCCGTTTGATAATGTTTGAGTCCGGGCCGTAATAAATTAGCGACATCGGCGAGAACTTGAGGGGTGCGCAGCACGGTTGCATCCCAGCCAGACGGTCCATTTTCCTATACTCCTCTATCACGTGAGTGTAATAGTTTAAAAATGTATCCGGTGTCCTGTGACCCGCTGCGCAGTCTCCTCTGCAGTAATTAGCGTAATACCTGATTCAAACAAAATTTCGTCTAATTAGTTTTACTGTTTTCAGAATTTAATATATGTGCGCAACGCAACCGAAAAGTGTAAACTTTACGCATTTCACCATTGATCGATTTGCAATTATAATCTAAATGATTTTTGAAAATTTCCATAGAGCTCTTGCGAAAGAGCAATGTGGTTTTATTTGAATTAGATAGTGAAAAACAAATTAGAACAAAAATGTGATAAAGATATGGATTGAAAAATAAATAAATCTAATTATAATTAACTGATTGAGCACCCTGTCACTATCTACTCTTTACACATCTATAATCTTGTTATGAGTCCCACTTTCACAATCTTATATCCCCTTCTACAGGTTGTAGATTCGAACCGTTTGATGCTCAATCGGTTTAATTGACGTTTATATACGTCACTGCGCATTTTTTAGATTCCCATTCACCATCTTTCAACAAGTATTTGTGTATGGAAATTTCCGGAAGAAAGATATGTATCTGAAAAATTACTTAACTTTGCAACAAGCGATTTTAAAGTATATCGAAACCTTTCTAATATTTACATTTAACTACTGGATTATTTTTTGCAAATGTAATTTTTTTATAATTAAAAAACGAAAAACTTAAATTAAGATAAAACTTTTCATGTTAATTAATAATAATAAATTAATTATTAAATATTAAAAAAATAAATAAAAAAAATTAATAATAATAAATCGAATTTAACATTATAGTCAAGATTGAATCCATTTTGTGTATTTACTTTTTAATTCCATAAATTTTGCTATCGTTAAATTATGTGCAAAACATGATAGACACGTTACTTTCTTGAATGCCACATTATGGCTAAGTTGTTGGAGTTTACCTTTTCTCCAATAATTGCTTAACAATCCACATACACCCGGCCATTGATCTCGCGTTTTATTAAATACATTAGTTCTATAATGTCTCATAAATGTCTAGCACGCTTATGTATGAATATCATATTCATCGATTGTTAGATTAACATTTTTATGGTGATTCGTTTCTTATACTATCATCGTTTAATTAACTCTAATACTATAATTCATTATTTTATCTGTATTTTTTGTTATAAATGCACCGACATTTTTGTAATTTTAATATTAATATTAATAGAAAAGTCAAAATAACATCAAAATTTTTTCACAAATCTTGATGAAAGTTTGTTTCAAAGATGTCATAATGTAACAATAAACGTTAGTACTTTCAAGTATCATTTCGAATATTAATGCGTTTTATTGCAAGAAGAATGACAATTATTTGAAGAAATATTTGAATCTCACCCTTGAGGAGCAATTATCCAATCATCCCACCCAAGTTGTGAGAAGCTCACATAGAACCTTTGTTTGCAGCATTGTCCTTTGACAGCACCGCTACATTCTACAGCTCGTCTTCTCACTCGCTTCACAGCTGCAGGATCTGTACGTACTACTAAGAATGGCCTATCTGGATCTTGAGCACCTGCTTTGCAAAAATATCAACAATAAGGTCAAAAATACAAATAATTCTCATCCTGAAAAGCCAAAGTTCCTCATTTTTAAGCTTATTTTTGTCTAATATTGAAAAATAAGCTTAAAAATCATTAAAAAGCAATTTACTATGACAAAACTGTAAGATTTGTCGGTAATGACAAAATATTAAATCAACGTTGAAAAAACATTTTGTTATTGCAAGTGAGTTTCTTTTTCAGTATATTAAAGTAAGCTCAGTGATATCTTTATATATCTGTTTAAACACGAAGATTTACGCAGTAAAAAAGAGCCTGCTTGATTCTAAGGGAAACATTATTTTGCGTGCAATTCAGCAAGTGCGCAGCTGCCTGGAATGTGAAATGTATTTATCGAAAATGAGCGCGACTTTATTCAGCGAGTTTAACAACGCGAGCATAATGAGGTTATAAAACGGCTTACAGTTTTGGTATGACAAATGAGAATGAAATTGTTTGTGAATACCTTTGGTATTCAAGGACGAATCGATTACACGGTGCGCGTGGCTTCCGAACGTGGAGACATGAACGTGCGAGCCACAACCCGTACAATCTACCAACAGTATCAGCCTTGTTTTTGAACTCGAACTCGATTGATACCAATTGCTTACAACTTTTGTAACGTCAAATTTTTGCCATCCCAGTTGGCCCACATTCATTCCTAACGACGTTACCATGTCTAAGTGTTTTCCAAGTTCCTGTAACATTTTTATTTCAGCCAGTCAAATTTCATTTTTATGTCTAGTTTTTAGTATCAAAACAGTTAGAAAAGTAAACGCAATGCAATATCTATAATCATGATTAACAAAATTTGATTAAAAAGAAAGGTAAGTTACATGTAGAAGATTGATAAGGAGATTTTCATTTACCTTTCCACGCAAGTGTGTGGTATTACCGCAACGCACCCTAAAAACCCAAAGTGTGATGTTCCGCTGATTCAGACTTTGACGATAATGTTGATAATGATGCGAGTGCCTGAGTTCCACTCTGGTCCACAAAGTTGCTCTTTTTATTCTTAGGGGCCCTAGTGCTGGTTCTCCACTGGACATTGGAAATTCCAGCAGTGGCTGACCATTTAACGTTCGTCCTGAAAAGTACAAATATTTATTATCAAGTTATTCATCATACACACGTTTCTTTATAATTTCAAATTTATGAAATACGAAATCATGACTAAAAATTCATATTAAATTAATTAAAAAAAAGTTGATTTAAATAATAAAGATAGTCTGCACTTGCTTTAGGTATCTAATCTAAAAGTAATTAAACACGAACTGATGATAACAATAATCTTTTTCGAAAATCTCTACTAAACCAATCCCTAAAACTCTCATAATTCAGCACTTTATTATTTTGACAAGCGGGTTACAATGTTGACAAATGCGTCACAATTCATATCGTTGTCATAAAATCAAAAGAAGTTGGCCTTCTTAATCTCGTCCCTCGGCAAAATAACTACAAAACTTATATATTCAAATGACAACAATAAAAAAAGAAAAAAAAAGAGAAAGAAAGAAAGAAAAAGAGAACCGTAAATGTATTTGTCATAGAGCACGAGGGAATTCCGTATGATATGAAATCCGTGCGCGTTGTACATCAGAATGTTATTTAGGACGGAAATAAATAGAGAATATCACAATAAAGTGAAGAATTAAAGAAACGCCCTCGAAACGGCATTTGCCGCTTTTATATTCCCCACTAACAATAGTGCAGAAGCGCAAGAGAGATGGCCGATGGCAAGCAAAGATAGTGGAAACTCAACTCAACTCTCGGGGGCCGGGACGGGGGAGGAATTCGACTTTTGCACGTGAGTTGCGTGCGCGCGTGTGCGAAAGCTTAATGCACTGTTGTCGGACATTGCTTATCGACTGGCAAGCAGCACTGTCATAAATCCGCACTGTCCCCGTAATGCGAGTTTATTCGTCGAGCGACGCGTAAGTTTGCGCAACTATATTATCGCGATATTTCTCCTCAAGTGCGTTTGTACGTGCGCAAAGCGCGCATCTTTATTGGTACGATGTTGCGATATTCGCAACGGTGCAGTCAACCGGCACTCACGATAATCATTACGTTTCTCGTACTAGAAACAAAAAAAAAGGACTCGAGCGGGTGCCCAAATTTATTACCAACCGGCATACCGATCATTAATCAACTATCATCCCGCAAAATGTACCGATTCGGTGGATAAGTTTTTGTCCACTGCATTTAATGTTGGAACCATTAGATACAAAGTGATTAACTGTTAATCATCAACCAAACGTACATAATAATGTTACCAATATTATGGAGATGATTCGCAACAATTTCAGAGCTTGTTTAGTTTGAATTGATAGATAACAGCTTTACAACGCACTTATGTCGTAAATTATTTTCAAGCATCATAAATCACCATCAAGATAAATTTTACTATACAGTTTAGCAACTGTTCGAATTATGTTACAACTTAATACTAGTTTAAAGAGGTTTATTTTATGATTTTTGTATTATAATATTAAATGTATTGTAACTATCACACTAAAAAAAGCAACCTCCATTAAGCTAGCAAAGCATATTCGGCAGAATCAAATTTGAAACTTACAACAATATAGTGCTCAAAAAGTGCTATTTGAGTGCTAAAATAAAAAGTTTAATGTTCTTGTATTTTTAAAAAATAATAAGATTTTTGCTAACTTAAGATAAAGTCAGCAAATCATTAATTCAATGTTAATAAAAAACATATAATTGTAGCGAATTAAATGATTTTTAATGAGTGCTTAAAGAGTGCTATTTGAGTGCTGAAATACAAAGTTTAATGCTGTTGTATTTTTAAAAATTCATAAGGTTTTTGATAACTTAATATTAAGTCAGCAAAACATTAATTTAATGTTAATAAAAAATATATAATTGTAGCGAAATAAATGATTTCAAATTAGTGCTGAAAAGGTGCTATTCGATTGGTAAGATAAACACTTTAATGCTCTTGTATTTTTGAAAAATAATAAGGTTTTTGCTAACTTCATATTAAGTCAGCAAAACATTAATTAAATATTAATAAAAATCAAAAATAAATAATTAATTACATATATTTAAAGGAGTACTAAAATAGTGCTCTCTGAGTGTTAAAATTAAAAATGTACAGTTTTTGTACTTTTAAAATAATTAA
>JABFPJ010002793.1:0-18217 GCA_022817425.1 Gryon sp. ZL-2020
TATGATACATCCAAAGACGCACTTACACAAATTGTTAAGTTTATATATTTTATATTTGTATACACACTAAACTAGCTGTGAAAGCTACAATAAAGTATCTCTCTCTCTCTCTCTCTCTCTCTCTCTCATTTTGATTGTTCATCTCTCTCATCCCCCTTTGAGAATGGAAGTTCAAAGCCGGGCCTAGCAAATATAGTCCGAGTCGGGAGAGAGGCTCGTCGCGCGCAAGCGAGAGAGGCCTCGTCAACCTCGACAACCTGTTGATGGTTTAAAGCGAGCCGCGAGGGTGACACGCCAATTTCCGAATTTCGTGTTTCGCCGCTGAAAATCGAGCCTCGTTTAACGTGCCGGCCGTGCGCACTCCAAACAACAATTTGCACCGCCGAATTGCAATCAACCGAGTTATCGCAGTTTAATCGCTTAAAAATGAAAGTGCGACGCATGTGTTGCCACGCCAATTGATTTTGATTCGGCCTGATTTATCACCCGGCTCAGTTACGCGGATTTTTCAAACAAAACAACCGTGTCAATTTGCACCCAATTTTCGAGCATGACTTTTTTTTCCCACTGTTTCCAACTTTTTTTTCCCTCTCGTTTTGTTTTATTTGATACGATTTTTCCTTGTCTTTCTTTTGTTGCAAATGTTTGGGGGCAGCGCTTTTTTGTTTATAGAATTGCTGTTCATTAGTGACGATCTAATGAAATACAATTTTAAGTAACACTTTTTGTCAATTTCAAATTGCAAATCAATTTTATTTGCATTGTTTGCGCACTTTTGTGATGTTCAGGATTTTTGCCGGCGTTTGGGAATAATATAAATAATTTGTATGCTTCAAGCATAAAAGTTATAATGTATACTTCAAGCATAAAGTTATAAACTAAAGTTATAATGTAATGATGAAAATATAATTAACACAAGTTCATATAATGTTATATCAAACCATTTGTTATTTGATCTAAATACATGTCTCCAATCCCCATTTTTTTTTGTATTAATATTGATATTTTATTTTGAACAATCCAATAAGAAACAACCGGAAACTATTACTGCAACAATATCTAATACAAGTTTTAAGTCAAAAAGTAAAAATGATAATAAAATGATCAAACGAAATAGAAATAAATATAAAAATGGATCATTATGATAATAAAACAATGATTTTGTTGCAATAAAACACGTAAAGTGTACTTGTTGTGAATGATTTCTCGACAATCGCATTGAAAATAAAAGCACATAAAATTGCGTCCTAAACGCGAACTTGAGTCGACGTGAGTGTCGTAATAAAATAAAAGCCAAACTGAATCGTCTTGACTGAGAGTTTGAAAGTAATACGCGCAGCAGGCGGATAAATCTTTCGCTCTGCAGGAAAAGGTAATCGCGTGTGGATGCGCTTCGCGAGAAACCGGATTTCTCTCATCTTCTTCTCATTTTCTTTGGACTCTCGACGAGGCGCTTCCGGTGCGCGCACGAATCACAATGCGTCTCGCTCGCGTCCCGACGTTTACGTCAAAGTGGATTAGGGCCGCGTTGAAAGACCTACTTAGCCAGCAAATTGGCGCAGCCCGAACCAAGAATCGCAGATTATCGAATCCCATAGGGTCTGTTCAATTCCACTTCTCATGCTTTTCCTTACTTTTTTTTCTGCTACCGACTTTTCTCTTCAATTTCATCCCCGTCAAACATACGTACACATTGTCGAGTGTCAATCAAGAGTAAGCCACTTTTTCACTTTCATCGACTTATGTATTAATTTTTGTATTTTTCTTGTTTTTGTGGATTTGGAGATTTGTTACAAAAATAGTTTTACAAAAATGTTTTCAATGTTTTTTTATGTATTAAAAGGTTTTGTTTGTGAATACAATTTTTTTAGTCCGTTGGAAAATGATTTTTTTGTATATGCGATAAAATAACATTTATTATACTAATTATTTTGTATTCATCGTGTATTATGTAATTAATTTCATTAATGAATATAAAATGAAAAAATTAGTTTTTACGTCTTACATTCTTATAAGACGTAAAATTAGTATGATTCATTCAAAATCATAATCACTTTGAAATTCGTGGAACAGCTAAACATAATTAGTTTTACCAACTGACCAACATGTGTTAATTTTTGAATTATGAAAAATGACTTGAGAAAAAATCCTCATTGCCGGCATTACGAGACATAAACTATGACAACAAGATTTAATTCACAAATAGATTATGAAGAAAAACTCGTTCACCTTGTGATAAAAAATGCTACAAGTGGCATCTGTTGGAGAAGAAGAAGTAGAAGATTATTAAAAAAAGTGAATCCTTTTCTATTCATTAGAGTGAAAACCTCGGCACGAAAAATTTTGTTACTTTCAACTTTGATCTACACTTTCAGATCGTAATTCCAAATTAAATGATCTTGTTATGAAATTCAAATTTAATAGTACCAAATATAATTAATAAAATTTTAAGAGAGCAAAATGATGACGAAAAAAAAAAAAAAAAAAACCAGGAGGAAAAGTGAGAGAAAAAAAGGCTAATTGTCAATAATTGGTTAATGCGAAGAGCTGCAAACGATATTACATTGTGTTGAAAATTCGGTCGAGATTGTTTGACAAGTTTTTGAATATGGTATTTGCAGACGCAAGGTGACTGGATTTAAAGTCCGATTTGCGCGGTAAGTATCTCGGAGTCACGCATGAGAGTCAAGTGACTGACGAAAACCACTTGACTTATTCGAGCCGAAGTAAAAGTAAAGTCAACACACAACGCCACTGCTCGTGAACGCAACGTCGACACAATCGTCTTGCTTAATTTGCCGTCGAAATACGTTCCCTACAGTCTTTATATATACACACATATTTTAATATATATAAGACCGCAGGTAACTATTCGACTCTCGCTCTTGCTATGCTATTTTTAATCAGTCAAATCATTCCTTGATTCTTCGTATTCAAAACACAACTCACTCGATGATCTTTGTTTCGGTCTAATCGACCATGAACCAAAGACGTGGGATAAAAAAAAGAGATCGATCAATATTTTTTTAACTTTTGAAGCAAATAGTTTTAACTAAATTAAATATAAAAATTATTCCCCGTTTTTGCTTATTACAAATATTACATTCATTTGATTTCTACTACTCAGTTTCCAAAATCTAATTTCATTTACGATATTTTACAGAAATCAATCAAATTTAACTATATATTATGATAACCAACAAAACATTTTTTATCATTTTAAATAAAGATTATTAATTCATACATTGTTTTCTTTTAAAACGATTTCAATGTAAAAGAAAAACATAAAAAAGTTGAAACAATTCAAATTTAAAGTTGATGCTGACGATTGTAAAAGTAGTTGCGCGAAATGACGAATCGAGATTGAAGTAACGATTTGAATTGAAGATAAAATGATTGGCGTAGGAAAAAGGGTCTCAAAACTAATCCGGACTGAACGAAGCGGCGGCGGCGCTGGTCGTTCCGCATGGATTTTTTCTCCTCTCTCTTTTTCTCTTTCTCACTCTATGTTGGCTCTTTCTTCTCCGTCTCTCTCTCTCTCGCTCTTTATGAGTCTATTACGTATGACGGGTGGAGGACGTTGAGGAGCAAGGCCGATGAGGCTCCCCGTGCCGCGCGCTCGCTCGAGGGGGCCATTCTCAATACTCGATACTTCATCTCGCCAGCAGAGACGACTTCTTTGTTGTTACGCGACTACCCACCGCGAGTTGCCACTATGCGACTTCTCATTCCGCGTCAGCAATGATATACTTGATTGCGACGAATGCATTCATTAGGTATCCTATACTTTCCATTTGTTCATGTAGGTGTTACATTTATTAAGGAAAACACGACTTATGCATATTCTGCGTCTTACCAGTTACGATCATTTTCAATATTACCAACTACATGATATCTATAAATACAAATGACTGAATTACAATTACCATTATTACGAAGACACTGTACTAGTTGACGCAATTTTTTTCACTCTTTCTTTATCCAACCTAGCTGCTTGATTTTATGTTATCCATTATTTTATGTTTGTTTGTTTAATATTTTTTTTACGCAACTTCGCATTTTTTGTTTTTCTTCAGCCAGCGGAAAACATGTTAAAACATATGACATTAGCTGCACGTATTCATTAGAGAGTTTTTTTTGCCAGTATCCAAAATAGTTTTACAAGTGTAATAGTTTTGAAACATTCAACAACCAAAAACAATCTATTTGCAAACAGTTTTTTTGAAAGTTTTTTTTTTGTTCGTTTATGTGATTTCAAAAGAATGGAGGAGTAAGTCGTTCATGAATATTTGAAATTGATAATATTTATATAAGTGTATTGCTTAAATCAATCTTTTGAATGTCTCAATATTTTTCAGAAATTGAATTAAACATATGTAAATTAAATTTTACGTTAAATAATAATTAAGAGTATTTTAATTAATACACTTGTAATTGTTAATTACTTACAAAGGAAAGTATATAATTCAATTATAGTAATATAATAAATAAATAAAAAATAAAGAAACAATAAGATAAATAATATTTAAAAATGTAAAGAAAAAAGTCTTGAATTTGTTTGCTACGCGTTCTCATCAATAATGAGGGAAATATTTAAAACAGCAGCTCTCGTCAAATTAATCGAGTTAAGATAAGCTCGTGAATTCAACGTGACTAATAATCGCGCCCGATTCAGATAAGATTATCCGCGGCCGAATAATTACAGAACATTGTAAACAAATCCGCGTTAATTATGGTTTAATAAATCAAGAAAAAGCAAAAAAAAAGTGAAACAAAAAGTTGGAGAAATTAAAACAAATATATGAAGATGAAGATGTTGAAAGCAATCGCAAAACTGTTAGGGACTTGTTGCGTGAGATTATGAGAGGCAGTGTTTTTTTGTTAGTTTTTGTGTTTTTTTTGTTCACGATGTTTCTGTTGAATAGAAATATCCTGCACAAATTATTACGCGGGAAATAATTGAATGCACAAGAGCATTCGCGATGAAACGGGCCAACCAAACCACGATTGTTCATTCATAATCGATTGAATTTATTCGTTTAGATAATTCGTGTCATTCCAAAGTCGAATCTTCGCGTAACAATGTAGTGAGCAATCAGAAAATGACAAATGTTATTATTTTTACAATTAATTTGTGCACATTATTTTTTCTCCACCAATTGCAAAAAAAAAAAAACTTTTTTTAATACACGTTTATTTTTCGTTATAGTTTTTTATAAGCTTTAACAATGAAACGTTAAAAGTTTAATTTGAATTCGATAATTAAAGACAATGATTGACAGGATATCAAAAATGAGTCTCGTCATTGAATCAATAAAAAGAATTAGATTCATTTCGATGATGATTGCATTAAAATGAAAAGAGGTTCGCGGTATTGTGTACACAGTGCGCGATGCCCTAAGTGTCAGGGGTGGTTGATTTTAATGGTTCCACCAATTAGAATGGAGATTGTGTAATTGGGGAGATAAAGAATCAAGGATTCCCAGGCACCTACCAGCTGCCGACTCTTCGACCAAGTGAGACGGAACGAACAGACGCGCGCGGCCCAAACAACCCGATAGGACCAAATCATCATCATCATCATCATCATCATCAAGGACCAGAAACCAGTTTCACGTGTATACGCTCACGCGACGTCGATCTCGAATCTGTTTGTGCTTGTGCCTGCGCGCGGATTAGACACGGACCAATGCATGCGTGTATGTTTTATATCGACCTCCACCTTCTTTTCATTTTGCCCGACCATTTTTTACCGTATACTCTCTTGCTGTTTCATTTTTTTCTTCCAATTTTTGCTTCCAATTCGTCAACTTCAAAAACAACTTTATTAACGTCAATAGTTACCATTTTCTGCGATATTTCAATTTCCATCTTTTATCTATCAATTTTAATATTTTTTTTACTACTAGTGATTGATTTTGCGTTTGAAAACGACAGATTAATTTGTAACAGATTAATTTTTATGCGTTTTTTATTATAATATTAATTATAAATAAATTAACAATTCTTGGAAAAATTTTTTCACAAATTCCTTTACTTTTATCTATGAAAATGTTTGAAAGTTGTAACGTTTGTATTGGTAGGTTTTTCCCGTTTTACAGGCGGTACTTTGGGTAAATGCGGGTTGATGGTTAAGCAAAGATAGGAAGTACAATATACAAGTGATCTGATCACTGGGTTATCTTGTCCATTTTTGGACAAAAAAAGGCAGAAATGTATATTTAAAAAAAATATTTGTATAGTGTAATTTAGTTTTTTCTGTACGATATTTGTTGAAACCACTTGCTGAAGTTGTAAAAATTGTAACATTATGGTTGCGAAATTGAAACATTACAAAATTTATCGTCACTCGACAAATCATCTCGTTGTAAACGAATCGTTAAGGGCGTACTTCAAGGAAACGATTCTTAGCGTTCATAACATTTGAGTGTTAAAACACAATTGGAGGAGATTATAACTCTGACGAAAGAATATTCTTCCAAAAAAAATGTAATACTTGAGATTTGACCTTGTAAGTTACGTCATTATTTATCAATAATAATGGCATGGTATTCGTCAGTAAGCATTACGAGCGCTTTACGACTAATTATGAAACGGACCGTGATCAATCGTTGTTCCAAATGATTTTTCGAAGAACGAGTTCTTTGTTGCGAGTTTTCCGGAATGAATAATTTATTTATCAAACTTTTCGTCGACACAACTTCAGACCACCACATTTACGATTTTGTCTTTATCTGAATTTAATTCATTTTTATCGATCATTTTTCGTTTCAAAGATAGATCGATCGTGTAATTTCGATTAATCTTTATTGTTTCTAATTGCATGCAGATATTTTAGTATACGTGATGATATACTTTTAACGATATTAACGGAAATAATTACTTGACACGTTGTAATTATCATGAAAAAATAAGTAAAATAAAATAAAATTCAAATAATAATAAATAAAAATGAAAGTTTATTTCTTTAAAAAATAACAATGAAGAATTTAAGACCGCTCAAGTGTATCGATGATAATAATTTAAAAAGAATTTAAAACAGGAACATTACGTTCATTTATTTTTTTAACAAAAACGTTCAAATATGATTCATTCTTAATTCTTATTAAATTATAAATAAAAATGTCAGCCAAGTTAAAAGTATTGTAAAAAATAAATAGATATATACAACATTTTGCTTAATGAAATTAGATTTAATTTATCGCAAAGACGTCTTTTATAATGTGTCAAAGTAATCTACTTTTAATATTTAATTAAAAGAATTTTTAATAAATCGATTTTAAATAAAAGAAACAAAAAATGAAAAAAACGTTAGTCCCGAAGACTAGAACTTAAACCTGATATTATGATTTAATATCACGCCGCGGCGTTACGTAAACTCAAATGCGTGAACTTCCGAAATGGTGGCTTTTGAGTGGTCTCGAACATGTGCCGGACACGTGTACGAGGCTTCACCGATAAACTCCGTTGCTCTTCGTGGTCGAAATACATATACGTCAATCCTACAGCTGGAGTGCCAAAATTTTAAGCGATTATTGCAAATGTTGTCATTTTTGTTATTTTTGTTATACAATGAATTATTTATATATCAGTAGTAAAGTACAAAAAAAAGGAAGAGAAATTCAAATTTGATATATAAATAAAACAATTAAATATATATTTTTTTTGCAAATATAAAAATATCTTTATTGAAATAATTTAATGAATTATTAATATATTTGGATTTCTGTCTAATCGTATTGCTTATAATATGATAATTTAAACGAGACGCCAGTCATTAATATATTTTTAATGTGTTTTTGTATAATTTATATTAAAGGAGTAATTTCAGTGTTATCATTAGCTTAATAGCAAGATTTGACGCGACACTGATACTTTGACTCCAATGAACAATTGCATAATAATTATATAATTTGTAATTTGAGCGAGTGATATTTTTCGAATGACTGTAATATTTTTTTAAATTGCGTTATAAAAAACCTGTGCCAATATTTAATATTATACCAATTAGTTAAATGATAAACAATTTGCAGTTCAGGTTAACGAGTTAAGATTAATTTAATATGAATAATTGTATATTTATCGTTATTCTTATTATTCAATCCATATAATTTCAACCGAATATATGACTAACAACTATTTTTTACAATGGAAAAATTAATAGTGACCGTATTTTTTAAAATAATAATACGATTTTTATCATATTATGATAAAAAATGAAATTTTACACGCTCTTTCCTTCTGGCAAGAAAAAATTAAATTATAAAAATGAAAGCTATGAAGTTGTCAAATGATATATTTTATTTATGTGACATATATTTGAGGAGTAAGTGAACAAAAAATATTTCGATGAATATCGTATCATTGTTCCATCAAAATACAATTAAGTTTCATATAAACAGTGGGAAAATGTGTCAAATTGAATTTCCAATAAACTGCGACTATATTTCAGTTAATAATAAATGTACGAAATATACTTTTGGGCTTTTTATTAATTTGAAGTATGTACCACACAATAAAATAAGAGTTTAAAATGATTACCTTAACTATAACTAAAAGTAAAAATTAAATAAATAAACCCATAGAAATATTGCGTTATAATTGAAATTTTTCATTTTCGCTGTAATATACTGAATCTGAATGTAGTTGATTCAGTAAAATATTATTGACAGTGGCAAATGAAATATCGATTTCGAAATAAACTTTCGATTCATTTTTCTTTCGATCAGTGAAAATCATAATCAAATTGTAGGATGAGAAAAAAAACTTATTGTATCGGCGAAATCGGTTTCTAGTCGGGATCGTGACAGAAAGATAAAACGTGGGTTTTTTGTTTGCGCCGTCAATTTTTCCGTGGAACGCAACGCCCGACAATTATGCGTCGTAAACGCGCAAGCGGACCGTCGGGATTGAAATATAAAAGGCGTAGTTTTCTCGAAGCTCGTTTGCTTTTTCGCGTTCACGCAACCGATCGAGCGTCGTTAAAGCGAGGCAATATCGGAAGAGGGAATTATCGCGCGGATGTTGCGACGATTTTTGTCGGCCATCCGAATTCGCCGAATGCTCGTTTGCTTGTAATTGAATCATCGGAAAAGTGATGAAGCTCAGTGGCTTGATAATCAACGCGATTTTCCCACAAGCCCTCATATAAATTGTTTGCCCAATTTTGGCAATTTTCGCGTTCAATCGAATGTTTTATTGGATAATTTCACACAAGCAAAAATAGCATTTTTGCTATCAATTTTCTTGTTTTTCTTACAAATCCGACAATGATCTTTAAATTATTTTAAGAAGATGTTGTGTTTAAAAAGACATTTTATTTGTAAATATACGTTTTTGATTTCAGTCAAGAAACTTTTATCAGTCGATTGACACAACCATAAAAGATAAGACGCCGATAGGATCAAATTTTCGTCCAAATTCGAGAAGCTCATAAAAGAACATAATGACTTCATTTACCAAAAGTTTGAACGCAAAAATACGTGAATGTATAAAGTGATAAAGATCATTGGACTTTGATACACGTACACATATTAATATTATTATTAGACAAGATTCGGGAATTTTGAAATTAATTAAAATATTTTATCAAATGTTGAAGTATAACGAAATAATATCTAAACGAAATAATAATGAATTTGATTAAAAAAATTAAAGCTATTAATTTTATAACGCTCATATGAAAAATTATGAAAAATATCATTATTAAGATATTTATCAAAGTTACAATTAAAGAATTTAAACAAATAAAACTATATTCATTACACATATTTACAAGTCAAGTATAAAGTGTCAAGCGAATATTGTTATATTTCAAAAAATAAGATGTGCTAAAAATATAAGTCTGAAAGTGATATTGTAGAGTAGACAAGTAAGAGCGAGAATGGACCCCTGAATCGACTAGGGTCCAAACACACTCGAGTGCTTAGAAGGGAGGATTTTTTTCGTTGCGTGCGTGTGTGTAATGAGCCGACCGGCCGAAAAAAACGAATGACTGAGACCATCTGCGCTGATGAAAGGATACATTCGAGTTGTTTTTGTGTCATGCGAGCAACAAGCGAATTCGATTAAAAATCTGTGCTTTCGTTTGTAGCGCCATCGCGCGACATTCAACGCGAAGCACCATTTTTTTGTCTACGCTAGGTTTTATTAATAAAAGACAAAATAAGGTCGATAAGATGTTATCGATGTTTCTCGTAACGACAAATGTTTATTTATAAAGTCCGCGATTTTGAGCAGCGACGCGTTAATGTAAAAAAGAAAAAAATAATAATAATAAAGGTGCGGTCGCGCGTTGTCAATTTCGATGCAAAACGGGCGCAGGGAAAAAGGCACCGCGTGAAAAAGTAATTTTATAAGGAATATAAGAAAGTCGAATTGAGTTTGTTAGAAAATCTATTCTTTTTCTCATCAAACATGCATTTGTTAAGAATCCAAAAACCAATTAAACTTCCTCTCGGCAATGTCGGATGTACAAAGATTCTTGCGAAAGTTCAAGTGAAGCCAAGGAGGTATTTTCAAAGTAACGAGGAATTGGAAAAGAAAAAATGCAAAAGACCGTGCAATGGACATTTTACCTCAGAAAAAAAGCTATAAACGATTCCAAACGGATAGACATTACATTTCGCTACGTCATTAGACGATTAATAATAAATAAATAGCAATGAATAAAGACATGCGTCTATTCGGCCATCGATTTCGTTCTTTTTTCTTATATAATTCTCTCAATTATTAGAATTATTGTTCCTAATATTTTCATATACATTTTATTCTGCATGATAAAGGAAAATAAGTTATTGTAATCTACACATTTCGAGTAATTTTGCGTCAATTTTCAAATTTAATATTGTCCTTTGCTGCATTGCATGTAATCGTTTATTTGTATTACAATTCATTTTTAATTAAAATGAAAAAATATATTATTTATTATAATTAACAATGACTTGAATAGAATTTTAATTGCAAAGCTGTGGTTGTAGAATAGATAATGTAAATGTCACATGAATATAATATATCGGCTAATTAATTAAAAAATTTTTATGACAATATTAAAATGATTCCTATATTCATGTTACTCGTTACTAATGTAAATCTATTTCCACATCACATCAACAGCTTGTTATTCTTTGAGCGTATAATAAAAGACAAAAAGAAATACACATTAGAAAAGAAAGTGGACCAAATTCTCGTTGAAATCGAAAATTCTCTTTCTATGTAAAGTCAAAGAATTTCATAGTTTCTTCTTTACAGTTCCATAATCAAAAGTAAGAGGAAAAAGAGATAAAATACTTTATTAAAAAGAATAATTAATTACAAGTATAGAAATGTGTAATATATTTTCATTTATATTTTCGTTCGAAATATTCTATCAAAAAAGAAAAAGAAAATGAAAACTATCTCAATTCTTAATATTATGCAATCAAAAAATGTCAAACACTGTAATTTGGTGTGATTACAATTGTACTTTCTTAACGCTGAGCCGCGTGAATTCTTCGTGCGTATAATGTAGCAAACGAAATGATAAAGTGACGAAAAAAATAGAAAATAAAAAAGGTATGGAAGGTGAGTGTCACGTTCACGTATTCGTGCGTTTTTCGCGCGACAATCGCGCGCGTAATTAGTGCGAATGCGAGCCGAATGTCCGACCGTGTGTTTCCTTTGCAGCAAACAGGAAGAAACGTTTCTCGCGCTTTTTTTTCTTCATTTCTCAACTGCGCATCCAAAATAGACGGACTTTTTTCTCGTCTCAGACAGCAGTTTTTATCCTATGAGAATTATGGTATCCTGTCTAATGCAACAGTTCTTCTTTTGGCCTTGTTTGGTTGAAAAAATATCTATCATTTAATTAAACATTTTGATTTGTTGTTAAATTATAATTTAATTAAAAATAGAAAATTAAAATTTGTAATATAAAAGAAGAAACATTTAATTTTCCAAAACTAAGTATTGTAGTTTTTATTACATGTTAAAATTTCGTAAAGGTAAGTGGTAGGGTTAAAATCTAGACTAGTATTGAAATTTATACCGGTATGTAATCCAGTGCCCTGGCAGGTAGGATTAACGGTAAGTTTGAAACAAAATTTCAATAACGAAGAAACAAATAATGGGTTAAACGGGAGATGTTATAATTTAAGTCATTTCTAATTTGTTGTTTTTATCTATGTTTTGACTTCTCTTTTTATGTATTATCATTTTACAATAAATAGAATGAAATATCAAATATATGTGGGCACATTATTAGTAGTGTATATATTCAATATTGAAAAAGAGTTTAACTTTTATCGATAACACGAATAAAATAATGTAATATATTGGTCGTAACAAATCATTTACATTTCATGCATTTAATATAGCACAAAGTAATGTATTATGGTTGATTCAATTAATTCATAAAGCTTATACAAATATATTGCGCGATTTATAAGAAACAATGTGTGCTACACGATTTACTGAAATATTCAAGTTGAAGAATTTAAATATGCATTTCCTATCACACAAATGAGCGAAATCCAACTTTGACTCTATAACAAATCGATTAAATGCAATGATTTATCGTTACATATAAATGCTCTCGAATTGCAATTAATTATTAACAATCAAACAGATAAGAAAAAAGGGTTTATAAATATTTATGTTTACCATTGTATTATTATTTTGCGTTAATGTTACTAATAAATGTATTGTTATTAGAAATTATTATGTTTTAAACTTTATTTTTCTTTTTACACATCTAAAATATATAAAACAACAAAAGACCTAAACATATTTTGAAACAGAATATCTTTGTAAAATAATATCAAAATAAATTACGTTCAGACTATTGTGTAACATTTATAGAATTAGAAATTGAGACATGAAATTGGTCAACGTAATCAACAAAATCAGAATCTTTTGATTTGAAGTATCGTTTTGTTAGATCGATAATCATAGAAATCTGTTATCTCTATCTCTATAGAATCAACACATTAGAAGTCGATTATAGATAAAAAAAGAAATGGTTCAAATTAACGTTTACGGTGAGAAATGTGACAAAGAATTTTTGAGAAATGATCGAAGGAAAAAAAATAGAAAGGAGAGAAAAAAATCAAACTCTATGTAAGAATCGGCAGAATCATTTTTCCCCGGTCGCTGTCAATCTTTCGTCGCGTCTCGGGTGTCTCGTGTCCGTCCGCGCGCCGACGTAAGAAAGACTTTTTAACAGGTCGAGTTTCGAAATCTCTTGACGGACAAATAGAATTACCAATCGGAGAGTAGACACACAACAAAGGTTCTCTCTTTTTCTCTCTTATTCTATCTCTTTCTCTCTTTATTTTTTCTTGATCTTAGCTCTCTCGTTTAGCAACTGCGATCGATTGTGTCTTTTTCTTCCGTTCAAAGATTTGCGGCGCGCGACTCGTTATATTATTCTGTCCTTAAGCGAATCTATTTGGACGTGGCTCATAAAGCGTTTTATGAACTTGAAAAAAAAGAGGGGAAAAAATATAAAAAACAAAGGAAAACGATTATACAAAAGTCGTGAAAAATATGAGAAGAGATAAAGAAAGACAACCGAATGAGTTTGCGTAAATAAGTATTCGTTGAGAAATTGATATTTTATCCCAATTATTATAGATTTTTATGCCATAAAATTGAACACGATCGTACATAAATCATTACTGTGATTCGGAGTAATTTAACGCGAAAAATTGCTCCGTTCGAGGTAACGTAAACCTTCCCCACTCCTTCACTCTATCTCTCTCTTTTGCTTTTTCCCTTGATTCCGGTCGAACTCTCGTTTCCGGTAGACGGTGCGACTTTCCGAGAAAAGACATTCGTGTATTTTCGCAGAATCAAGATTTTTTTTAACGACGTTACGACTAATTTTGCATCCGATGATTTCATTGAAGGCAATCCAATGGATAGCTCGTGTATTAACGCGTTTACGCAAATGGGCCGGTTAGTTTCGTATCTGCATCAATTTCTTATCTCTCAGTCAAGCTCGAATCAAGTTTAATGTAGGCATTTTGGCTGGCTAACACGTTTCCAAATAAATCCCTATAAGCGTCCCAACATTTACATCTCAATGGTCTACACAAAACGCCTCAAATTCGAGTCACAAAAAAGAAGGAAGAATGAAAAAAAAGGTCAACATGTGTCCTTGCAGTTTCACAAAAATGACACTCAGTGTCTTATCTAATGCGAGTCGAAGGAAAAATGCTGGGTTTCGTTGAAAGGATGTCGCAATTGTTTTTCATAGTATTCGAGGTTGTAAAATGAATAGTCATTTCGAAATAACATCATTTTGACTATAGACAACATTTTGAAACATTAATCAAATTGAGTTTCCAATCGATCGTTTATATTGATATATGTTTTTAATTTAAATGTTAATCAATTATTTCGAGACATTAAAATGAAATCAGATATACTGTGTATATATAAATATCTGTAATATTTTGGTAATGGCATTAATAAAAAATGATTTTCGTGCTTTATGTAATGTGCAAAACTTATTAAAATCAAATTTTCATTTATTTTATTTAAAGCTATACATGCAATTTATTTTTCCAAGAATTCTTTTGTACATTAATGCATAATAACAAATTGTATTTATATTTATAAATATTAAAATTATTTTTCTTTAATTTCCATTGAAATTAAAACAATCTAAAAGAATTTTTATAAAATAAAGATTTAATGATCGCTTTTGGCATATCTAACAATTGTGACAAATGCATTTTTATGCGACTAAAAAATGCGAATTAATCTTTGGTTTCAAGAGTGTTCAAATACTTTTCTTGACACTTAGAAATGCTATCAAGCTTAGTGTCAAACGGTTTCGAATAATCGACTAATTCGTGAAAAAAAAAACTTCTCGTGCACTCTTTGCTTGCATGTGTTAAATAATATGCGCTCGTGTGAAATGTATCTGAAGCCTGCGGTCCCATAATGCCAACTAGCTTATCTGAGTGCTCGTTTTGAAATGGTTTCGTCGCTGTAAATGTAAAATAAGTTGCGGAAGACGCGCAAAAACTTAACTGCTTTGACAATAGGTATCAACTAGTTGGTGAGTTACAGGCGCATTCAATAAATTGCCGCGCGAACGGTCGTTTCGCAAACTGAAAAATAGATTTGACCGTCTCGGCCGAGATATTAACTTTTTAATGCCGTTGAATACCGCATAACGGTTTTTCGAAACGATCTTCGTCTCTTTGATTTTGCAATTAATCCATCAATCACCTTTTTTCATGATTGTCATTTGTGCACATCGAACTCGACGAGTTTCTTATACTTGAACTTTTCACATTGTTTCCGTCAGAAAATAAATTATAAATGTAGAGATTAAAAAAAACATTTAATTCAGTCATTTATATCAAAATTTCATTTTATTTTGCGAAAGAAAGTAATAAATATTACAATATATAAAAATCTAAAAATAAAAATTGTAATATGATTGATGAATACAAAAGTTAACATTTCTTTGCTAATTGTACTATAATATATTTCATATTTCAACATTATTAGGATAGTTGCGATTTGTGATCAGAGAATGCGAAAATTAACGTATTTTCTACTATGTATAATTGTTATTGTTTTCGTTTGTTGGTTGTTTAGTTGTATGTGTTTAATTACAATAATTATTGTATTGCCGTTTGTTTGAAATTAGATTCGATATGAAAACTAGTCTATCATTAGGAGACGCGGAATTTGAGTATTAATTATACGATGTTAATCTAATTCGGGTTGAATTTATTAACATCCCATAATTTTCAGGAATATATGTTATGCTTTCGTATAATTAGCATTAATTTAGTTCGTAAACGTAACCAAGAGTTTTAGTGATGTGGCTTTTGATCGGTGTTTATGAGATAGTCGTTTCAAAAGCTATGTTACGTTGATTGAACAAAATCAGAAAAGGATTCGTCAAGTTTCTCGGTTTCGTTAATAAGCCTGCGCGGAAAATTCTTGTTTCAACATGTTGATTGATCTTTTAAAGTCAGATTATGGAATTTTAATGATCAACAATAACTAAATATAATTGATTTATTTTAGAATCAATTAAAGAAAATTGACGAATATTTTTAACAACTGTAAACATATTTTTCTTTTAGTTTATTTTTCTTTAACGAAAGATATTTAAATTTAAAAGAAACGAAAGATATTTGTTAAATATTTTAAGTGTAATATTTGTGTAATATAAGTGTTATTGTTATGTATTACATATTTTGGTTTAAAAATTATTATTAAAAAAATATTATATTACGATAACAAAAATTATATCTCTGTTTATTTTTATTTTCAAAACATTTGATTAATTTTCTTAAATTTAGATTTGTTTATATGAGTTTTTATGCACTTTTTTTTCATTTTATACTTTAAAAGTTTGAAAAATTTCTATATACTTGAAAACTTTTTCAATGCTTTATATTATATTATCTATGTACATTTCATATAACAGAAGTAAATAAATTTATGTAATAGCAATTTCAATTATTTTGATTTACGACAAGATGATTTTTATAATTATTTATATAAATTTTTTCAAATGCAATATTTACTAAAATATTTCACAACAATATATTATAAAAAATATTTTACGGATTTCACATTAAAATACATTTATGAATGTTTAAAAAGATAAAATTAAAAGTATTGAATTGCAAATTTTTCGTCTTAATCCCTTATTTAGTAATGTAATGAATTACGATTAAGATTTTTAACAATTAAAAATCTTAAAATGTTAGTAGTTTTTTGTAAGATTACAGAAATAGAATAATTGAAATCTTCATACAAACATCTGCTTTGAAATAATTTAACACAGACACACACTTTAGCAGTTTAACAATTATAATAATAATAATAATAACAAGATAAATTGTAAATAAAACATTTTTTCAAGGATAAAAAAAATGTTTCAAACTAACTTCAAATTGTGCGCTCTCTGCAAACATCGTATTGAAAGAAGGTGTCGGGATTGTGATAAAAAGGCGATGAAACTGGAATAGAGATGGCGAAGCAAACTAACTAAAATACGCGACAAAGACAGAAGAAACGGTAGTAAAGAAAAAAAGGGGAAGAAAAGATAGAGCGAAAAAAAGTGAAAGAGTGAGAGAGAGAGGAAAAAAAGCGAGTTGTGAAGGAGAGGTGAAAGAGGTAAAGGGGGTTGTAGGAATCGGTGTGTGCGAGTTTGGTCGTACCTTCTCGTCCTCGTGAGGGGTGGGTGGTGTGGGTGGTGTGTACATCCTCGGAGCGTAGTCGCCAAGAGAGGAGGCGCCCCCCGTGGAGGAGCCCTGACTCCTCGACGGGCTGAGATCGGGGATGGTCGCGTGGTAGTCCTGGAGACCGGGTACCACCCCCGCAACCCCTGCGGGTACCACCGGCCGATACTCCATCGCGCGCACCTCCATTTTGGTAGCGATCGGATACCCCGAATAAACCAGCTTGAAGCCGTTTGGTTTTACTTAGTTCACGATCAAAAAATAACAACCAATCAATCAATCAATCGATCGATCCCAATCAATCGATCAATCCCAAACTCGTCGAGATTTGTCACCCCACGCTTTAATGTCAAGACAATGCGCGCACGTGTTGTATCGTCGTCGTTCTCAGACAACAATCGCCCGAACAATTAGTAATAGTACTTTTTGCAATATTAGAACAACAACAACAACAATAAGAAGTCGCCGCTGTCCGCATCGCAAATTGATCCCAATAGTGAGTGACTGGACGGTACTCTATTTACGGGACACCCGCGCACACCGACACACACATACCCGCGATTCACGTACGTTTTTTTTTTTTAACTCTTTCGCTGCCACTTATACTGAATGACACTCTGTTAATGATCGCACGTTCTTAATCTTTAAGACGGAACCAGCGAAATAGTATGTCTACTGTTCTCAGGGACCCTTTTTTTCGACTATATATATGCGTGTGTACGTGTGTTTGTGTATGTGTGTGTTGACAACTTTTTCGTGCACCGCCAAACGTGGGGACCTTCGGGGTTATGCTCACCCCTCGGATACTTTTTGCCGACTGAATGTTTTGCTCTACACTACTCAGCGGAACGGACTCGAGCATGCACGACAGACTCCCTCCGCTTAGCCGGCGCCCCCCACCTTGAGTCGCGCGAACGCCCCCCTCCCCCTCCGAGGGCGCTGCCGTTCGCCCGTTGCTGCCCCCACCCCGAGTCCGCCGCGTCCCCGCCGAGCGGCCGATCCAGTCGCCCGGCTTCCAA
>JABFPJ010002794.1:4152-18212 GCA_022817425.1 Gryon sp. ZL-2020
AAATCATGGGATACGTATGGCCCTAATAAGGAAACCAAATTTATTCCATTTTCAATGTTTCTTCCATTGCTGGGCCATGTTAGGGCCAAACCTATTAGTACTTAAAATTTGAAATAATTAATTATACAAAAAAAGTTTAATTTTTCTTTTTCCAATGTCAACAAATAAGAAATTATTAAGTTCGAGCCTTGATTAGGTAGCCATGAATTGGGGTATAATATGGCAAGCCGGATTAGGGTCATTTTGTTAAGCCATAAATTATGATAGCCTCATTAATAAAACCATGATGCAGAAATAAATTATTTTAAAGTTGAAATATAGGGCCAATATAGGGCCCAGACAGGGCCAATGTAAGGCCATAACAGGGGCGTATCAAGGCTTAATATGTTAATATTGAAAAATTAAGTTATAATTTTAAAAAATTAATAGCAATATGGCCTAGTTCGGGCTTTGATTAGGAAGCCACTGATTGGAGTATAATAGGGCTTAGCCAGGGCCATAATAAGGTTCGGTAATCCAGGGAATTTTCGTAGCACATTGTGTAAGTTGCACATTGGAATGTAGGGCCTATGTAAGGCCATAACAGGGGTATATCAAGGCCTAATGTGCCAACGTTAAAAAATTAAGTAATAATACTAATAATAAAATAATAATAATATGGCTTAGTTCGGGCCTTGATTAGGTAGCCACTAATTAGGGTATAATGAGGCAACCCATATTAAGGCCATTTTATTAAACCATAATTTATGACATTCTTATTAATAAAACCATAATGCAGAAATTACATCCCCATTACTTGGTTTTATAAAAAATTGCCCATTATAACCCAAATTCACATATTGTCCTCGTATATTGTCAAGCCTGAAACTTTGGCAATAAAGAAATTTAGCAAACCTATAAGTTTCCATTTGATACGTCTCATGTGAAACTTTTCTTGTTTGTGTTACCAATGGGATTTGCTTCGGGAGAATACACTTCCGGCAGAAAAAAAATTAAATAAAAGAAAACAAAATTCCAACTGCACAAACTTCGGAAATGACGTTATGCCGATAAACAAAGCAAGCCAAATTAATATCGCGCAAAAATGAATTTGACTTTTGTTCGCGAAACCTTTAATCTAACTTTTCTGTTTTGTAAAAACGGACATACGCAATCATATTTTTTTTTTAGAACACTTTGAGATAGTCAACTTGAAGGTACAAAATTGTTGTGTGCTTCATGTATTTGTCGTTGAAATTGAACAACGGCTTTTGCTACGAAACAACCTAACTTTGGTCGGATGCTTCGGAGAATGACAAATTTGTTTAACTGGCAGGATATTTGACCAAATTTTCTCTCAGTTAAATTATTTATTAACTTTGTTGGCTAAGAAAAACAGGAACATTTATTGATAATGCAAGGTACTATGAAATGAACTAATTACATATTATTTTCCCGGAAATGATATACTCATTTGGTCGAGTTTAAGCCGAAAAAGTTGGTTTATATGAAATTAATCATTTTCAGTGAAAACTAATGTGCAAGTTTTAAAATCTGATTAATAAACAATTCCAGGATTCCCCGTTTATTTCGTGACAACATTTAAGGCCTCAATAAAGGTTTAAAGCCTGTCCTATAAAGATCTACTTAAGTTGGCCTTACGTATGCCTTGTTAGGCGAAATTAATTATTTTATTTTATTTACCTAAAATAATAATTAAAATGTAAAAATAAATATTAATATTAAGGATTACATTAGTTTATAATATTTTTTATTCAGTATTCGTGGCCTTGTTAAGCCCTGATAAGCGCCTTCATTGACGATTACCCAGGAAAGCGTAACATGCCTAATCATAGCTCTATAAAATACCCACAAAAGCGTTTTAAAGGCCTTTTAGAGGCCTTCCAAGACAAAAATTTATTGGTCTTATAAAGGCCTTAGAAAGGTCTTTATAAGGTCAATACATATTCAAAGTTAAAGAATCAAAAGTAAAATGCCAGAACGGAAGTCCTTTATTGGCCTTATTAAGGACTTTGTAAGGTCTTTATAAGGCCAATATATACTCATGGTTACAAAGATCCTTGTAAGGCCTTTATAAGGCCAATATATATTAAACCCTAAAGAATCAAAACTAAAATGCCAGAACGGAAGTCCGTTATTGGCCTTATTAAGGCCTTTATAAGGTTTTTATAAGGCTTTTGTAAAGCTTTTATAAGGCTTTTGTAAGGCCTTTATAAGGCCAATATATACTAATCTTTAAAGAATCAAAACTAAAGTGTCAGATAGGAAATCCTTTATTAGCCGTATTAAGGCCTTTGTAAGGTCTTTATAAGGCCAATATATACTCATGGTTACAAAGATCCTTGTAAGGCCTTTATAAGGTCAATATATACTAAACCTTAAAGAATTAAAAGTAAAATCCCAGAACGGAAGTCCTTTATTGGCCTTATTAAGAACTTTGTAAGGCCTTTATAAGGCCAATATATACTAAACTTTAAAGAATCAAAACTAAAGTATCAGATAGGAAATCCTTTATTAGCCTTATAAAGACCCTTTTGAGGCCTTAATAAGGCCAAAATATACTTGAAGTTATAAAGATCTTTATAAGGACTTTATAAGGCCAATATATTCTAAACGTTAAAAAATCAAAACTGTAGTCCGTTTAAAAAATATAGTTTTTTTTGCGGGCAAATTTTGTAAAAAAGTTGGTCTGAAAGGAACTTGAGTTTGATTGAAAAACATCTTGTATTTTTTGTCGTACATACTTTATCAATACGTTACATATGCTTCTAACGCTGTTAAAAAATTGCCGTGGTAATTTGATATAACTGTGACCATGTTGTAAATGCACGTTAGGAGTGATTTTTTTTATCCGAGTAATCGATCACATAAGTGAGAGACGTTTTGCAAAATCTATGTGTTTTTGTACTTCATGTCGGTATTGCAACAAGTCACATTTTTATATGTTTTATATTGATAGCATCTTTTAGTTGACAGTTTGTTAGATTGGAAAACTTTGTGTTGAAAGCTCGTGTGATGGGAAAATAACGCTGGATGAAAAAAACTGCTTTTATATCTTCATCACAATACAACATTATTAACGTTCACATTTTACTTTATAAGTTGTATATATGAAATGTTCTTGTTTGGTAGATCAATACATGATAAGATGTAAGTTTTAAACATTTAACCATTTAAGGTATGTTTGTAAAAAAATTTCGAAAAATTCATTTTTGTGGTCTGGCAGATTCTAAAAAATGCATTTTAGGGTCTGGCAAATTATGTTTAGGGTCTGGTAGACCTCGAAAAATGGAATTTTGGGTCTACCCGATTTTTTTGAATCCACCAGACCCCAGAAATGCATTTTAGGGTCTGGCAAATTATGTTTAGGGTCTGGTAGACCTCGAAAAATGGATTCTTGAGTCTGACAATAAAATAAATTTTAGGGTCTGGCAGATTCAAGAAATTTGTAAGGTCTCGCAAATCATGTTTAGGGTCTGGTAGACCTAAAAAATTGCATTTTTGGGTCTGGCAATAAAACTCATTTCAGGGAATATCAAATTCAAACAAATTTTAGGGTCTGGCAAACCATTTTAAACAAAATTAAATGAGAATTAAATTTGAAAATTACACAGGGTCTGGCAGACCCTTTACTAAAGAGTTAATTGTAAATGAATGTTTACAATTTTGTAAGATCCATTTTGTAAAATTTGAAAAAAAGAAAAACAAATATAAAAATACTGAACGAAGGCAACGTCCTTCGTAGACTGGTACTGGGTATAAGGTTAAATCGAACGGCACGCAAGAGCGCAGTTTGCCGAAGGTTAAAGGTCCGATTCAATGTAAAGTTTACCGGTTTAAATCCGATCGTCTTTTGGGTCTCGAAATATCGGTTCACATTTCTGAGAGTTTCCGTGACGAGCTGTCGTTAAAAACGGATCCAAAGTGTATAAAGCAGCTGCCGCAGGCACCATCATCGAACGCGCCCGATTGGTCGTTAAAAATGCGTCGCGTGACGACTGTGCCGACAGAAATGAGTTGCCCCATGTCGTTCGCATTTGTAAGCTTCAAAAAAAAGAAATCTTTTTTTCTTCTTGCTTTGCAAATCATTAACTTCGTTTTTTTCTTCTCTCTTGAAAAATACCTGATTTTATCGCTTTGACATTTTTCAATTCAATGAAATCAACAGTGGAATTCGAAATTTCGATTCCAGCGAATTCTAGATTAAAGCTGCGAATTTATTTTTTTTTAGTTTTGTTAGTCTTGTTAGTTTTATTATTAACATTTTGGATAATGCATTTTAAGGTCTGACAAATCACTTTTAGGGTCTGGTAGACCCCAAGAAATAAATGTTTGGGTCTCGCAATAAAATATATTTTAGGGTCTGGCAAATCATTTTAAGGGTCTGGTAGACCTAAAAAAATGCATTGAGGGTCTGACAATAAAAAGCATTTTAGGGTCTGGTACACCTCAAGAAATGAATTTTGGGTCTGGAAATAAAATGCATTTTAGGATTTGGCACATTCTTTTTTGAGGTCTGGCAGACCTCAAAAATTGCATTTTTGGGTCTAATACTTTTGTTTAGTGTAACGAACTAATGAATTGTTAAAAGTATTTTTGCAAAAGGAAAATGTACAAAGTTTGTTCTCAAAAAAACCAGCAATTTAACGATGTAGCGATCTGTCGCATAATTTGTAGTATCTTTTTGAAGGTATTAGGGGGTTGTCGATTTATGGAGAGTGTCACGTTTAACGGTATGTAAGAAAGAGATTTGACTTTCTGCTTATAAATTCTGTCTGCGAACAATTTACTCCGGTCACGTTGCGCAAGATATTACAAATCAAATTTATAGGCTTCGTCGTAAAAAGTTGAAGATATTACGTGTTAGTCAATCACAAAGACGAAATGAAATTTATCATTATTATTTTTTAGAATGAAGTAGGGCGTATTATATTCATTTGAATAATACATGTGAAATGAGATATCTTGAGCGAATCTTAAAGCTGACAGATTTATTATTTTGTTAGTTTTATTAATAATTTGTTAGTTTTGTTAGTCTAGTTAGTCTTATTATAAAAATTTTGGAAAATGTATTTTACAATTAGACCTCGAAAAATTGATTTTTGGGTCTGACAATAAAATGCATTTTAGGGTCTAGCAAATTATTTTTAGGGTCTGGTAAATCTCAAAAAATGGATCTTGGGTCTGGCAATGAAATTCATTTTAAGGCCTGGCAGATTCAAGATAATTTTATGTTTCAGAAGCTCAAAATATATATGTGATTTGGCTAATTTGACTCAGTAATGATATTATTTAAGACAATAAAAATTTTTCCGAAATAATTATAAAAAATATAAAATTGCAATCAGGCCATCTTATGGCCCGATTTGGCCTTCACAGGGCTCGATCAGACGGAAACTATATTTGCAGTTATACGTATGTAAATCATGGGATACGTATGGCCCTAATAAGGAAACCAAATTTATTCCATTTTCAATGTTTCTTCCATTGCTGGGCCATGTTAGGGCCAAACCTATTAGTACTTAAAATTTGAAATAATTAATTATACAAAAAAAGTTCAATTTTTCTTTTTCCAATGTCAACAAATAAGAAATTATTAAGTTCGGGCCTTGATTAGGTAGCCATTAATTGGGGTATAGTATGGCAAGCCAAATTAGAGTCATTTTATTAAGCCATAAATTATGATAGCCTCATTAATAAAACCATGATGCAGAAATAAATTATTTTAAAGTTGAAAAGTAGGGACAATATAGGGCCCAGACAGGGCCAATGTAAGGCCATAACAGGGGCGTATCAAGGCCTAATATGTTAATGTTGAAAAATTAAGTAATAATTTTAAAAAATTAATAACAATATGGCCTAGTTCGGGCTTTGATTAGGAAGCCACTGATTGGGGTATAATAGGGCCTAGCCAGGGCCATAATAAGGTTCGGTAATCCAGGGAATTTTCGTAGCACATTGTGTAAGTTGCACATTGGAATGTAGGGCCTATGTAAGGCCATAACAGGGGTATATCAAGGCCTAATGTGCCAATGTTAAAAAATTAAGTATTAATACTAATAATAAAATAATAATAATATGGCTTAGTTCGGGCCTTGATTAGGTAGCCACTAATTAGGGTATAATGAGGCCAGCCATATTAAGGCCATTTTATTAAACCATAATTTATGACATTCTTATTAATAAAACCAATTTGGCGGTTATATTTCATTTGTTTTCATAACCAACCATATTTGAAATATTATAGGTTAGAATTCAACTTATCTAGCAATTTGTATCAGTTCAGCTCTATTACATTAAATTTGGCGAACAAATACTAAATTAAAATATAAATTATTTTGATTCAAACTTTGTTCCCTTCATAGAATCGTGAATTTCTTTCTGAGACATTTTTATAATGGAATTTTTGCAGACAGGTGTGTAAGTTTTATGACACTCGACCAATTAGACGACACCCGTTGCTTCGAGCCATGCCTGAGACAACAACAAAAAATGATGATTATAATTGGGTTGGGAATTTTTCTTCAGCGCAGAATTAATTAAGCCAACAAACCACGTAGAATCTACTGCGAGAGCATTTTTTCAACAGATTTTCATTACGCAAATAATCATTCTAAATTATGCTGACAGTTTTGAATTATTTAAACAAAATATAATTTAAATAATAAAAAAAAACTAAATAAATATATTTTCAAAAAATTATCTCTTTTAATATAAATTATCTCTTTTTATATTTATGCGGAGCCATATATATAAGACCATATATATATGGCCTCGTTATGGCCTTGTTATTGCCACGTTATGGCCTTATTATGACCTCGTTAGGGCCTTATTATGACATTGTTATAGCCTTTCTATGATCTTGTTATGGTCTTGTTATGACTTTCTAATATATTAGAAAACCATAAAAAGGCCATAACAAGGCCATAACAAGGTAATGTAGATTTTCATTGCACAAATAATAATTTGAAATTATGCTTACAATTTTGAATTATTCAAACAAAAAATAATTTAAACAAAAAAAAAGTAAATAAAAAAATTGCAAAAAAATTATCTCCTTGAAAAAAATAACATTTTAAATTTTACATTTAAAAAATATATGATTCCATTCGCTAATAATTCTTGCGGAAAATCTTTGCGAAACTTTGCGCGAGTGCGAAATTTCGGAGGGTTTTAGACTTTGCAAGAACTTGATATATATTTATAAAGTAATTTCGATACTTTCAGAAATACGTAAATGCGTTTGTCGAGAAGTACAGAGTTCAATTTTTGTTGCACTCTTCAATATAAAAAGTGTAAGAAAAGAAAAAATTGGTAGGACTTTTGCAAAAGTTGTGTTCGTTTGAAAATTTGCTGGAATCAAAAGGTGCAGCTGGAAACAAAAGTACGGTATTAGATTTACGCTCACTCTGTGGCTTCTAAATCTTCTTTAACAAGGCCAAACTTTTTCGTTTTGTTCAAGCTAAATGTATCTTCGTGCATTTAATCATTCATTTACATTAAAAATAATAAAAGAACATCTTTAAATATTTTAAAACATTTTTTTTGGGTTTTAAAAAAACCAAAACGAATACAAAATGATTACTATTTTTAGTACTATTTTTAGTATTATGTTTGGTACTATTTATAGTAATATTTTAGTACTATTTTTAGTACTATTTTTAATCATATTTTGAGTAGTATTTTTAGTACCTTTTTTTAGTATTATTTTAGTACTATTTTTAGTACTAATTTTAGTACTATTTTCAGTACTATTTTTAGTACTATTTTTAGTACTATTTTTAGTAATATTTTTAGTACTATTTTTAGTACTAATTTCAGTACTATTTTCAGAAATATTTTTAGAACTATTTTTAGTAATATTTTTAGTACTATTTTTAGTACTAATTTCAGTACTATGTTCAGTGTTATTTTTAGTACTATTTTTAATAATATTTTTAGTAGTATTTTTAGTACCTTTTTTTAGTATTATTTTAGTACTATTTTTAGTACTAATTTTAGTACTATTTTCAGTACTGTTTTTAGTACTATTTTTAGTTCTATTTTTAGTAATATTTTTAGTACTATTTTTAGTACTAATTTCAGTACTATTTTCAGAAATATTTTTAGAACTATTTTTAGTAATATTTTTAGTACTATTTTTAGTACTAATTTCAGTACTATGTTCAGTGTTATTTTTAGTACTATTTTTAATAATATTTTTAGTAGTATTTTTAGTACCTTTTTTTAGTATTATTTTAGTACTATTTTTAGTACTAATTTTAGTACTATTTTCAGTACTGTTTTTAGTACTATTTTTAGTTCTATTTTTAGTACTATTTTTAGTACTAATTTCAGTACTATGTTCAGTGATATTTTTAGTACTATTTTCAGAAATATTTTCAGTACTATGTTTAGTTACTATTTGTAGTAAAGAATATTTTTCTGCTCGACATGGAATAATAATAAAACACGTGTTTGGTGAAAATGAAAATGAAAATAAGTCTGAAACATGAGTCTTTCTGATTGAATGCGGCCAGTTTGGAAATATTTGTTGTAATAGCTGTAATCGTGAGGGTCGGCTGGGTTCGCATGGCGCGCTGAGAATTGCTGTTGATCTCGCGGACAATGGCTTTGTAATGACGCGGCATTGACGGCTCGCATTTTGCTTCGTTTTGGGGCGGCTTTGATTTTTGCCATTGGGATTAATATGACCAAAAACTTGGAATTCGAAAAACTCCCATCCCACACATTTTATGCTCTTATATATACGAACATATATAATTCTATATTTTATTATATATTCCTATTTCCATTTCCATTTTATATATAAATTATATATAAAATTGTATAAAAATGATATAATAAATTATATATAAAATAGATATATAATTTATATAAAAATGCATCAATAAATAAGTCTTGTAAAAAATTGTTATATATATATGTATATAATATATATAAATTATATATATTATCTACATATTATATATAATTTATATATTTTTTATATATGTTTCGAGTTTTGTATGAAAAAACTGTTGAATAAAAGTGCATATATATGTTTATATATATATGTATATATGTATATATATATATGTATATATATGTCTATATATATTTGTGAACATTGAAACTGGGCCAGCTTCAGGAATTATTGCGATCGTTTTCCGTTTTTCGTCCCGACGAAATGAAGTCGCGATAACATCGACGATTGCTACTGGACCCCCCCCATCTCCCCGCCCCTTCTTCACCCATGTAACGTGGCTGCTTTTCACTCGGGATATTTGTTAACGTCGCGCAAACATCGCTAGTTTTATTTCGAAAACAACCAGGTGTATTGGAACCGTAATTGCGATCATTTTTTCGTGCATTCTTTTGCCTTCGTCTCGTTTATTGTCCAAAAATTTGCCTACATTTTTGTCTCCACTTTTGTTTTCTCCTTCAGTCCAAATAAATCGCTTTCTGTTCAACTTAATCGACACGCTTTGTATCTCTAACGTACTTTCATTTATCGTACAACTTCTTTTGTCTCACATTTCGCTTGGCCATTTGCATTCTTTTTCGTTTTTTTTTGTCTTTCGTAATTGTAATAGAAATTATGCTTTTTGATTCTTAAATTTTTTAGGGTCAATGGCTTTTTTTTGTCTGTTTGATTATCTGTTGTTTTTCAAAATTTGGAGTTTACAGTTTTTTTTACAAAAATTTGTTATATGGCCATAATTAGGCCATAATAAGGCCAT
Source organism: Gryon sp. ZL-2020 (assembly GCA_022817425.1). Taxonomy (NCBI): domain Eukaryota; kingdom Metazoa; phylum Arthropoda; class Insecta; order Hymenoptera; family Scelionidae; genus Gryon; species Gryon sp. ZL-2020. The sequence continues at coordinate 13,875 of JABFPJ010002794.1, forward strand.
AACAATCCTATAACAAGGCTACAAAATTCATAAAAAGGCTATAAGAATGCCATAACAATGCCATAACAAGGCAATAGCAAGGGGATAATAAGGCATAACAAGGCCATATCAAGGCCATAACAATTCCATAAGAATGCCACAACAAGGCTATAAGAGTCATAAAAAGGCTATAGTAACGCTATAACATTGCCATAACAACGGCATAACTAGGCCATAACAAGGCCATAACAAGGCCATAACAAGGCCATAACAAGGCGATAGCAATGCCATAACAAGGCTATAAACGTCATAAAAAGGCTATGCAAGGCCAAAGTAAGGCTATAACAAGGCCAAAGTAAGGCTATAACAAGGCTATAGCAAGGCCATAACAAGGCCATAACAATGTTAGGTGTTAAAAGTAAGCCAACAGAAAAACAACATCTTTTAAATAATACTTCAACCTGATTGGATAGTTTTGTTTTTGAGTTGTGATTTTTTTTGGAGACACCAGGTATTAAAATGATTAAAATTTGTGTTTACGAGCACCTTTTTCCAGTCATTGATTTTAATTTAAGGAATGGCATTTAAGGTGTCATGGCTAATCGATCCCCGCGGTGTCTCATAAATTGCCACGCATTGACGAGAATTCGTACATCATTTTATCTTGATAGATGACACGTTGCCAGTTGTAATGAACACAAATGAATGTTCTATTTAGACCTTTTCATGTCACATCGCTGCCAGCGCAAAACTTTACGTCAAAACTTTCTGATAAATGATTGTTTACTGCAAAACTATTTCAAAACTTTCAAGGTTATGTTGGGCAGCGAAGCGTACAAATTTAATGCTTATGTAATGGCTTTTTTCCTACAAGTATGAAAAAAATATATAAAAATGTTTTTCTATTGAAAACAAATATAACATTTGTTTTTCATTTGGATAAAAAAACTAAAAACATTTTTTTCAATTTAATAAATTTTAATTATAATAATTGTTTTTCATTATTTTTTAGCAGTAAATTTATTTTGATGATTTTTCCAGCATATAATAATTATATTGTATTTTTAATTATTGAAGAAATATTTTCTATGTAATCTCAGCGGATAATAGATCACTTTTATAATAACACTATTAAGATTTGTTACGGGTATCGTTAGCTGGATATTGAAAAAAATGAAGTATCGCATCCCTGGAGGATTATGGACGTGAACAAAAAAAAAGTTCAGATTTTCGTTCCGGGGTTTTCGCTCGTTTGACGCACTCGATATTTTTTGTGATGCAAAACGCAATGTCGAGTTTATTAGTCAAACCATTTCACTGCAGAAGTTCAAAAACTCTGACCCTTTTTTGTATTTTTTGCGATTCACTGTCAATTTTAATTATTTTGTTTTTGTTTTGTTCGGTTAATATTTTTGTTTTGCTTTTTTATTATTGTTTTTATTTCATTTTTCTGTTATTGTTTTTGTTTTGTTTTTCTATTATTATTTTTATTTTACCTTTCTATTATTGTTTTTTACTGTATTTTTTGTTATTATTTTTGTTTTGCTCAATTGTTGTTATTTTGGTTTTGCTTTTCTGTTATTGTTTTTGTTTTGTTTTTCTATTATTATTATTATTTTGCCTTTCTATTATTTTTTTATTGTATTTTTTGTTATTGTTTTTGTTTTGCCTTTCTATTATTGCTTTTATTTTGTTTTTCTGTTATTGTTTTCCTATTATTATTTTAGTTTAGATTTTCTGTTATTGTTTTGGTTTTGCTCGTTTGATATTATTTTATTTTCGTCTTTCTGTCATTATCTTTGTTTTGTTTCTTCTTTTTGTTACGTTTTTTTATTATTATTTTTGTTTTGCCTTTTTATTATTATTTTTATTTCCTTTTTCTGTTATTGTTTTTGTTTTGCTCGTTTATTATTATTTTTGTTTTGTTTCTCTGTCATTGTTTTTGTTTTGCTTTTCTATTATTATTTTTGTTTTCCCTTTCTATTATTCTTATTTTCATTTTGCCTTTTTATTATTGGTTTTGTTTGGCCAACCTTTTATTCTTTTTATTAACTTATTTTTTAATGTTTTTCTTATTACTTTGGTTATTGTTTCCTTTTTACAATGTTATTGTAAAATGTTCTTTATTCTAACAAATTCAATTCTTTCATTCGTACGTTCGTGACGAAGTTGACGATTAGATTGATTCACCGAAAAACAGGAAAGAAAATTGAGTCAGCGTAATTTGTATTTCGAGCGTCAATCGCAAGAGATAACCGTCTGTCATTACATCCGAAGCCGCTGATGTCAGTTTCTTATTATATTACGCCCGGGAGATACAATCGAATCGCGGATCCGAACGACGCGAAATTTTCCAACCGCGCGTGCTTTACAGCATTACACGAGCCAATTCCCTGTCAATTCGCTTCGCATCATTCAAAAATAAAACAACCAATTTCAACCTCTTACGGATGCACCGCAACTATTTAATCGGGTTTTCACTTATTGCATTTGTTACCAAGTAGAACGTCTGTGATTTAACAAACTTTTGGCTTTTCTTGTTATTTCATTGTATGTTTCACGAATAAAAGGGTGTACAAATTTGACTTCACGCTTCGCAAGATTATTCAATCATTTTGAAAACAAATTTTCGTATCATTTTCATTTTTTGTCCAATATCCATTTATAATGGTTGCACGGGAAAGCCTGTACTAGGCCTAGAAACAATTATTGCTAGGGTATTAGAAGGTCATAACGATGTAATAACAAGGCCATAACAAGGCCTTAACAAGGCTATAACAAGGTCATAACGAGGCTATGACCAGTCCGTAACAAGGCCATGATCAGGCCGTAACAAGGCCATAATAAGGGCATAGCAATGTCATAACAAGGCAATAATGAGGTTATAACAAGACCTTAGACAGGCCATAACAAGGCCATAATGCAGCTATAACAAGGCCATAGACAGGCCATAACAATACCATAACGAGTCATAAAAAAGGTTATAATAATGCCGTAACAACGCCATAACAAGGCCATAACGAGGCTATAACAAGGCCATAATGAGGCCGTAACAAGACCATTAACAGGCCATAACAATGCCATTACAAGGCCATAAGAAGGCCATAATGAGGTCATAATAAGACCATAACAAGTATATAAAAGTCATAATAAGGCCATTCCTCTGCCAGATAATGTGATACACCAACAAAACTATCAAAAAAATCAGAATTCTTCAACATTTAAAATACATTCAATATTATTGGTTTATTTAATAAATGCTTATGACGATATAAATCCTTAACGAAATATTTTATCTTATAATTTATAATAAGAAATTAAGAAATGTTTAAAGAAAAATTGTTGAATGCGTAAAGTTTTGTAGTGTTTGAACGTAAATGCGAATTATAAAGAGTTTGTATAAATAGTAAAGAAGGTTCATGTCTGATAAAAAAAAAAGTTGTTTAACAAAGTTTGAGATATAGAAAATTGTATTGATCTTCCGAGAATGCAAGTTCTAGAAATTGTTTATTCTCTTGACATTTTGAGGTTAAGTACAAATATATGGCTCAAATCCCATTTTATAATCATCATAAAGAATCTAATAATAATAATAATAATAATAATAATAAGATAAATAATTATCAAAATATAAAATATTTCAAAAAATGCTATTCAAAATGTTTCCTCAAAATACCTTTCTCAATTGAGAGTTGAAGTTGCAAAAAAAAAAAAAAATTGTAATTTAGTTTTGCAATCCAATTAGGTTTACATATTTCCAGTGTATGTTTGGGGCGTTGACACAAAGTAGATCCACTGTTTGATGTCATTTAATATTGACTGCTGGTCTTTCAAGTGTAATATTCATAAATACTGTTTCATGATTCCCGTTCTACAATCCAGATTATCATGCTTATTGAATTCGTAACGAATCTCATTTCTGTGTGATACGCCAGACGACTGGTTTATAACACTTGAATGTTCGCGAACGTATCCACTTCATTCGAAATCATTTTATCGAATCAAAAAACACACAAACTTTGCAAATAATAAGTTGTACAATATTTTATACAATATTTTCTTTCATTCATTTTTCCTGTCATCCGGAAATTTGATTCAGTAATTGCAGAGAGTCCGCTTTACGTGCATTTTCAATCCTTAAGTGGAGCTTTCTTTGCTTTAATTTATTTAATCGCTCCCTCTCTTGTAATATAAAAAGTATTTATTTAAAGTTAAAAGACGCTTTAATGTGATCGAAAAGGAGTCCATTTAATCGAATATATTCGATTTCAAAAACACGAAGTAAAAAGCAAAGGCAATATTGCTCTTCAAGTTAGAGAGAGAGAGAGAGAGAGCGAGAGAGAGAGAGAGAGAGAGAGA
>JABFPJ010002795.1:0-18209 GCA_022817425.1 Gryon sp. ZL-2020
TTCAAAAAAAAATAAAAAAAAAAAAAAAAAAAAAAAAAAAAAAGAAAAAACGAAAGCAGAAAAAAATAAAGAAATGAGTCGGAGACAAAAATTAAATATGAATGCGTTCATTGTGAATTGCATTCGAATTCCGCTAATCGTTGTGCCGGCACGCGGACATGGAAAAGAATTAGCGAGGCCGCCGATGCATTTACAGCTTTGAGAAATCGCGCTCAGTTAGCGCCAAGCTAATGGTGGGACAATATTGACACACGAGCGAGCGAAGTCCAGCTGCTGCCAAGTTTGATTCTTTGTCGCGGCTTATGTCGAGGCTTCTTTTTTTCTTCCTTTTTTCTTTCCTCTTTTTTTTTTCGTCCAGCAGCATTACAAACATGCGCTTTGATTTTACAACGGGGATTTTGAGGGTTCGGGTTGAGGATTAATGTACACTAGTCGATCGCGGAAAAGACGCTTTGTTCGTAATCGGAAGTAGGAGATTATTTGGAAAAGCATTTTGTATGACGGATGTATTCAAATTCGAATATTTCTGACTGATGTGTTTAAATGAAAGAATACACTTCATTTATTAAGTTGGCGATGGAAATATTGGAAGAAAATAAACGATTTTTTTATCTTTTATTTTTCTGATTAAATCGAATATTTTGAGTTACTATGTTTTGGAAAATTATTTTTCCAAAATATAAAATTTTTTTCCAAATACATAAAATGAAATGATCTTAAGAATATATCATATTTATTGTATTTATTATTAAAGTTGAGTTAAATTTTTTTGATTATTATTTCTATATAAGTAAATAATTAATTACAAATTCTTTTGCACAAAAAGGACTGTAATCTTAAATAGAATAACTTGCGTTGTTCATTTCTAAATAAAAAAGATCATAAATTTATGGCAAAGAGAAACTTTCATCGCGCAAAATGATATATTTCTCAAGATCCTATGTGTGGGTATTATACATGTGAACGAAATTTTCATCACATTATAGCTTCGTAATTATGATGCAAATTTGCTTGTCAGGTGAGACATCCGTGTGCCGGGCACACGTTTCGGCACGATCGTCACGATGCATGTTTCACTTTGATCATCAATACGTGAAGAATGGTTTTTCGCGTAACGGTACCTGGTGCGAGTCGAAGACCCGAACGGCATTGTCACGTCCACAATGCCCGAAAGCAATTAATTAACGAGCGTCAATTTTCGCATAAGCGAGCGCAAACCTGACCGATTATCGTCAGCCGATTGCGAAAGAAATCGACTGAATTCGATAAATCATCCAGGCATAAATAATTGTCGCTGAAATTCTACGCGTAGCCGAGCATTTATAACGTCGTGTTGTGCGAGCTATCAATCTTTGTAAACTACTTTTTTCATTTTTCGAAAAAAAAAAAAAAGATTAGCTACAAAAAAGTGTGAAAAAAAAGTATACAAATAAGAAATGTTAATGATACTTACAAAACGTCTGCAGAAATATGAAATAATAAATTTAACAAATTAAATGCAAATTTTAATTTTAAAATAATTTGAATGTGAAATTTAAATTTAATTTTTTTTCATTTAGAATCTTGTAAGTATGTAAGGTCTGTCAAGATTCAATATAAACGTTCTTTTTTCGCGCGAGATTTTTTTTTCTTTTTGTAATTAATTACAAAAATTGACTTCAAAGTTAAAAAACGGCGAAAAGGAAAGAAAAAAGACGTAAAAGTGAAGAAAAAACAGAGAGATTGCATGATTTTAAGCTCGCTTTCGTTTGTTTTCCTTTGATAAAAGAGTGCTAACTCAGACTCGGCGAGAAAAAGTGCTTGATGAAGATGAATTTCGCACCTGAGGTTTCTCACTTCTCTGTTCGTGATTTTCACCCCTCGTCGTTTTCAGCTTATAACGCCCGTGCACTCCCCGTGTCTTCTTGCAATTAATTAACATACACTCGCACTTCGTCACGCGAGTACGCATTACACGTGCTGCATACAGACACCCCTCATTATTCAGACCGCCGCGCACGCCTCATGAAACTCCACGAAAAACAAGTGCACTGCAAATTTCCACGTTTTGCTCTAGTTTTTCAATCCTTTGCAACCACTTAACTTTGCTGGCTCAATAATATTTTTTTGTTTAAATAATTTCGATCACAAATCAAATCAAGCTGCAAAAAATTTGCATTCTCTCGAGGTGACGACAAGTGGCGCCCTCACATTTGTTGCGTGCAAAAAAAGAGCGTTTCCCTACTTGAGAGTCATTTCAAATCCCGATTATGGATGTATTTGTAAACAAATTTTTTGCCGTGTTTATCATATAATTCATTTTTTATATTTTATATTTTTTACGAGATGGAATATTAATATTCCATTTTCTTGTTAAATTGAATAAATTTATTAATAAATGTAAAATAATAAAAATATAAAATATTTAATGTAAAGAATGTAGAAAAAAGTTAAAAGAAAAGTGTTAAAAATAAATTATTTATTATAACCATGACTTTTTCAATTGGAGAATTGAAATATATTTTTTTCTTACTTTTGTTGCATGCAATTGAATAAGTTGCAGTACTTGTAATTTTCGTCTGGAACTTGATTTTAAATTGAAATTTTCGTGCAGAAGTAGCACGTTTTCAACAATTATCTCAGACTTCTCTTCAGTTTTAATTAAGTTGTCGTTGATTTTTGCGAAATAGAAAGAATTGAGAAACTTGCGTCAGAGAAATAATAGTAATTCTGTTTATTACGTCAATTTTACGGCAATTTTTCTGAATGCAGTTTTGTGACGCTGCGTAAATTGGCGAAGCACCTCACATGTATCGTAGGAACTGTGAAAAACTACCGCGCGCAAAGACGGTTCTCCAAGTGATCTCATTGTTCGTCTAGTACAAAAGGTACTACGATCAAAGAGTGCCAGAGTCGTTGCTAGCGGGCATCGCTCGCTTGCAATATTAGTCTTTAAAGAAGACTCTGACATTTCGACACAACGCGAACGATGAGCAGTTAATATTGTACGTTCGTATATGTACATACAATTGTATTACAATTGCGATAATATATTCATTTATTTTATGATATAAATTTTATGATGTTATATACAATACATTACAACCATTTATTAGCAAAATCAACATCAAAAAGATGCTGATTTTGTTAATAAAAAATATTGAAACAAATGTCTTAATAAAAATATAATAAAAGATTATATAGGGCATTCCACTTCAAGACAACCCAAAATAAAAAGTGATATTTCTCAAAAACGTAATATTTCAAAAAAATATAATTCGAAAAATGTAAATCGCACAAGAAAAGTTAAATGACAAAATTATTATGCAAAAAAGGATTTTTTAACAAAAAATTAAAGAAAAATAGAATGAAAAAATGTCTAATTTTTGTTAAAAAAGTTCTTTTTTTGCCATTAAAATACCTATTTAGCTTTCCTTTCTGCAATTTATTATTTTAAAGTTATCATTTGTTGAAATATTCATGTTTCAAAAACATTTCAATTTGTTCAATGATATATCTATAATTTATCGAAAATAATATTAAATATTAAATTTGATATGAAAATTGCTTGAAATCTACAAACTCGATGAAGCAAAAAGTAGAAGACTGGTTACTTTAACCCACCTGAAACTTGATTTGACTCGGTTCTTCATCCGTTATATACAAATTAAAAACAGCGCACTTGAAAGTTTTGCAAAACTTGCAAGGCGAAGTTTGCGGATCACTTTTCGCGATACGCACGCTGAAGTATCTCGCTGAAAGGTAAACGCTCGATAACGTCGTAGCAATCGAGAAAAATCATGGCGGAATAATTTTGTTCCGACTTTCTGTTTTTCGCGAGTGCTCTTCACTCGGTTGACTACTCTGGAGGGTGAAGCTCGCAAGAAAGGCGTTCAATTGCTTGCAATACGACAAAATTGTCGGATTGCTTTAATTGCTGATAACATTTGAAAAATAAATCACTGCTTTGTATCGCTTTCCAAAAGTTTTACCTCGATAGAATCAATCGTAGTGATTATGTCATCTCGTATAGAATTTACTTGGCTATCTTAACTCACATTTTGTAATTATTATTGCGTTCGTTTTTTCAACATATGTTTGAAATTTATACATATATATTAAAAGTCAATTAAAATAAATAAAATTAATAAATTTTTGAATAAAATTGCACAAACTTTGATTGATAATAATTAATTGTGAATTAAGTTGAATTAATTTTCTAATATTAATATGACTAAATTGAATCTATGATACTTTAACTTTTTTAAACAAGTGTTAAATGCATATAAACACATTTTCAAGCTAATTTTTCGCCTTCTATTTTGTTTCACGCCACACATCCATGTTTCGTTACGCGCCTCACTAAAGTAATGCATAAAATCAACTTTTTCATCGATGATTTGTAGCTGAACGTTTTTTTCTCCTCGACTCGCGACAATTAAATCGAAATTCGTCTGTGATGCTGCACCGAAGTACCACTCATTTTTATTATTAATTTCTGTCTACCTTTTTGTTAATTTGTTAGTTCCAAGAATAGCCTATTACGAATTCCGCCGATATAGGTGTTAAAAGTATCACTTTCTCCAAAGATTAATTCAGTTGCGATTCTATATTCAAAAAGAATGCATTTTCGAGACGAATTTTTGTCACTTTAGACAATACGTTGTTGGTGTTTGAACAAGAAACATTGTCACGCCTAAACAATGGTCGTAAGACTGAAATTATGAAAATGCCAAGGAAAATGACCTTTTTGATACAATATCGAGTTGTTAATTAGGTCCCAAGCACCTGCAAAGTTTGAATGCGTAAAGTCAAAATGAGGAAGCCACACTGTTGGGTCTCAAAGTTCATTCTTAAGTTTAGATCGATGACCTTGAATGTATCCGGTTTATATATTTTTTACTGTAGAAAACCTCAAGGATACTTGTAGTAAATTTGACAACTTTCATTGTACGAAAGAAATTCATCGAAAATGTTATTTTCGAACATTTACAAGATCAATGTAGTAAAAGTGAGTAAGTAAAATTTTATGCTTCAAAGTTGATTTCGAGAAATGGGAATTAAATACTTTTTTTTTCTTAAATATCAAAAAACTCGTAAATTTCATGCATATTAAGTTTACTAACGTCTAATTTAATATCCACATTTGAAACCAGATTTAAATGGTTTGAAAAGTTTTTACGCTCAAATCTGAACGGTGAAAATGTTTCCTGTTCAACCCTCTTAATGTAACGACCATTTCATAAATCACATTGAAAAACTTGAAATTCCATTTTTCGCGCATTCTTTACGTTTCGCGAGGATACAATAACGGAGATTTCTGGGCGCGAACATTGAATCAAAGGAGGCAGCCGGACTTGGGTCTCTCTCTGGTAGCTCGATTATTTTTTTTTTTTTTTTTTTTTTTTCAAAAATCTCGCGCAAAACCGAGGCATTCCTGGGCGGGGCAGTCTTGCCAGTAAATCACGCAAGTCGCGGTGGCCGGCTGAGGTGGGTGTCTGCCTGGTAGTTGCCACCATTGCCATAACCAACCTCACACCATAATTTCACATGACACACGGTTTATTGCGAATGTACTCCGCTTCGTTAATAAATTTCTTCGCCTGCGCAGCCTATTTGGACATTGTCATCGTGCCCGACACGGCTACTGATAATCATTTTTTATTCTACTCTTTTTTTCTCATACGTCTGGCTCTCAATTTAATTTTCAGCCAACTTGATTTTTACATTTGTCTGACTCTAATTTGCTCATAAAAGAGCAAGTAATGATTAATACATTTCGAAGAACAATAACATTTTATATACAAACTCAAATTATATTATATTTTGATAAAATAAAATTTACAACAAAGATACAAAATAATACAATTTTTAAATATCAAAAGTCAAAACGGACAAAAATAATAAATTAACACATATAAATATCGGTGTAATGTACGTATATTACGCTCATAATGTAGCATATAAGTATAAAATACAATCATTGTCCTGACGTGTATCCTTAATCTATAAGCTGTTACGATGCAGTTACAAATGGTATTTGCTGTAAAAATGTTCGAAAATATGATTGAAAAACAAAAAAAATACGACTTTTTTTTCGTTCTCTTATTCATTCATTGTACGTTTTATGTAATCACAACATTGAACGACAGAAACGTCTACACGAGTGAAGGCAAACATTCGTAAATGGTTGCGATTAAACACGAAGGGAACGTGAAACTCGGAACGAACGAAGAAACGCACGACAAACACTTGGCACGGTAGAATCGATACGCGCGTGGCGTTGTTAGATCAGCGTCCACTCCTGATATGCTCCTAATTATGTATTGTATGCCCAGGCATGTTTAACTACGACTTCGTGTATATCAGAAACGATCTCTCCTCACTTAATGCACGACTCCACTCGAAATAATCGAGACGATGGACTTCAAAATAAAGGGAACTTAGTGTAAATTGCGAGGAAATTGTACCTCTCAAGTGTTTTTCGAACCTATTTATCCTTCTGTTCCCAAATCCTCAATTCAAAAATCATGCTTCATTCTATTAACAGCAAAAATTTACAGAAATTACTGAAAACAACAGGAAATTTGAGGTAATATTAATTTTAAATTATTAAAATTGCAAAGAAAACTTAAATTGCAAAAAGTACAATTAAAAAATGATAATGAGTTTTATTCTGAAAATTGAAATTCGTATTCTCACAATTGCTTCAACGCGGAGTTTATACAAGTTCAAAATAATTATGACGTATCGCGACGAGGAGTCATGTGCAATACTAATAAACTCTTGTTTATTCCTGTGACGTATGTTTGACAAAGTTATTTGCGGTGGCGCAAAATGTTTTTAGTACAAACAACATTGATGCAAAAGGAATATACGAATCTTGCAGTAATTTAGTCATTATATATTGTCTAAGTGATATAAACAATCGGACAAAAAGAGCTTATTGCGACAGAAATGGACATAAAATATTTAAAGCCTTGTCATGTTATATAACAAAAAAGTGTTCCCTTAATGTTAAGTACTAGGGTCTGGTGAGAAGGGAGTGAAAGAAAGTGGAGTTTACGAAGGGCCAGCTACTTAGTAGAAGAAAAAAGCGTTTAATACTGCGGTCCCATAAAATAAATCATAAGCGCTGAATTAAAATAACAATGGCCGACGCAGACCGCATTCTTACACTACGAAAAGACAACTGATGACATGAATATGAGCTTGTACTAGGGATACTTGACTACACTCCTATCCGAAATAATCTAAATTACCTCCATAAAGTATGTTTTTACAGTGAAAATGAAACTACTATTAGACAGATATGGATTATAAATGTTACCAAACCACTTATTATCAAACTAACAGTTTTTCAATGGTGACAAATCGACAATTTATTTCTTACGTTAATGAATGAATTTATATCAAGTTATTAAGTATTTAATATGAGATTATGTTTAATAATACATAAATTATATGATCTTATAATAGAATCAGCAAAAATAAAGGAAAAGTGTAAAAATTGTTCTTTCAATTGATTTGTCTATAATTAATTAAAAATATAATATATATATATATATATATATATGATAGTTTATATACAAGAATGTAAAAAAGTCATTGTAAAAAGTAAGTAAAGGGTTTTGAAAAGTGGCAACCAATTGATTAAAATTCAGTTCGTCAAAAAGCGAGAAATTCATGCGACATCATCAGGTGGATTGGAGTAAAAGAAATTTGAGTTTGTATGATACACGTGCCGGGGATTTGAATTCGTAATTCGTCGCTTTTGTTGATCCCGTGGAAATTGAATGCGACCGTTAATGGTTCGAATTCGTAGCGGTTGTCCGTTCACGAAGATGAGCCACCGAGTGCCACAAAGGCCCGTCTTACACTTCGTGTGCACTGTTCCGTCATGTTTTATTTAAATACGGGATTCCCGTGCGAACGTTGAAATAGTTTTTTGATATATTGCGGATCGCCAACAAAAATGACCATTCGCGCTCCCATTTTTCAACTTGAACGAATTTCTGATGACATAAAGATGATAATTTTTTTGTTACCTCATTCTTATGATAATATGCGAGATCGCTTCTTTTATTTTCAATTATTTTACTTCTTCATATCGCTCGAGTTTTTTTTTTTTTTTTTTTTTTTGCTAGTTGTTGTGATCGAACGAAGATTATTAAAGAAGTATTATGTCATATTTTGTGATATTATGTGGTTTAGTATTATAATAATAAATGAAAGGCGTAAAAATATAAGAGTTTTTGTGAATCATAGAACACAAATTTAAATGAATAACTTAATAAAATTAATGAATCAACGTTTACTAATTGAAATATTATTAAAATTGTTAAAAACAAGAATATCAATCAATGAAATAAATTTTAAAATACAGAATATCTTTATTATTCATAAAAATAATACAGAAGTTTATCTTATAAATTATTTTATCTTTTTTAATTGCTGTCTAGCAATTGTGATGTGTCACAATTTATACTAAATGCTTATAATTTGTCATTGGAAGTATCGTCGCATGACGTAAAAAATAATAATTAATATGTTTGCTCGTGTAAATGCGACAAGACAGACACACCTGCTCGCGGCGTCAAGTTTCCAAATAAACATTCTCAAAAATATCACTCTCATTGAAGACCGTTGTTAAATTTTGTGCCGCGTTTGCTCTACAAATACCTGACTTTGCGTTTCATTCAGCACTGCTAGCAGAAATAATGAAATAGTTTGTAATTTAGTTCCGCGAGTGAGATTTTGACTCACATTGTTTACACTTTAAGCAATGATTAATGAAATTGTTTTTTAATAATTAATTACTTTTACTTAAAGGAAAAAAGATATTTTCATTTCAGACTAAGTTTTCACAGTAAATATAAAAATATGCTTTTGATATAATACCGACGTTTCGTCGATGTAGTAAATTTAATTCACTAAATTAAAATTAAATAAAAAGAGCGAACTTTGTATAATTTATAGTTAAAAGAATTACATTTGACTAAATAAATTAATATATTTTTTGAAACAATTATTTCGTAGAAATGTCAAATTTATGAGACGGAAACATTTAGAACATTTTTCCGGAACGAAAATGATCATATTTCGTATCTTCTTTGTTCTTGAATATTACGTAATCAGTTGGTGGAGAGAATTCTTCCTGAAATCGAGAAATGAAGTTCAAATAGACTTGATTAATGGCTCATGTAAGATTAGTACACGAGTGGGATACTATACTCGTACTGCATTAATATGTCAAGAAATGGAGCTTGTTGACACTCTGACATTCAACAAGGTTTCTAGTTTCACGGATGAAACTTTCCCTTTTTGTAATTCTTTTCATACTATTCGGGATGTATTGCATAAACTTTCATATTAACATCAAGAAAATGCACCACAATTTTAACCACAGTAATTTAATGGTTTTCTGACGTTTCCTTAATAACAGGTGTTCTCCGAGCTCAAATAAAATTATATTCAATTTGAATGTTGAAAGAAAAGAAAGATGGAGAAAGGGAAATAAAGGGTCCACGAGGTCTACTTAACAATGAAATAGAAACATTTTCTGCTTGACAAATTTCAAGGACGAAAGTCATGATTTTTCTCAAATAAAATATCCGTTGATGAGATTTCTACAATCATTTAATATTATAATTATATTTTATTATCAATTTTGTTAATTTCAAAATCAAAACAAATGTTTGTTTCAGCAATTTATTTCAGCAACAAATTTATAGTCAAAAAGAGAATTCTTTTTCTTGAAATTGGTGTTTTTACTGCATAAGCAATGAATCGTGACTAATCGAAACGTGGAATTATTACAAATTAAATGCCTTTTTATCTGCGAAGACAATGTATGCAAGTAGCCGGGGTTATTGACATTATATTGGCCAAATATTGACTGGCTTCTCAGGTTTTCGCTGCAGGCGACTGTCTGACAAGAGCGCGTAACTCCTGTAAGTGGGCACGTGGTGAATTTTCAGCCGATTATTATGACTGGTACCACGTAGCGCCAGGACACAGACGACGTGATCCCTGTTTCCGGGACGATCGCGGTGGGCGTAAGATAATAATAGCAGAAAGAGTCAGATTACCACACGCCCGGCCGGTGCCACTTACAAATTATTATTTTCCTTAGGGTCGCGCTCGTCGCTGATTCAACCAACATTCGTACAGAGAATTTCGATTATGTTATTTTCACGACAGAAGACAATTCAAATTAGGAAGAGACGGAGAAAATAAAATAAGAGAGAGAGAAGGATTTTAAGTATTTTAGGAAGTGTGCTTTGCTTTCCAGGTGGGGATAATGACACGGCAAATAAAATTTCGTTTCATGTTTATTTTAACATGATATGTGTGTTTGCGGAATTCAGATGAGGCAGAAACCGAATCATTTGACTAGTGAAATATTTTTTCATTATGTTAATTTTTTGAAAAGTATCTGGATGTTTCGGTACATAATGGAATCGAACTTGTTCTAGACAATTTGAATTATTATATGTCATAGTATATTCTGTATTTTATAATTTATTAAATTTGATATAGTTTTTTGAAGATACTATCATATATTTTAAAATTGAAATACTTATCAAATGAATGTCATATTGTATGCTTTTTTACAATAATTAAATAAATAAGTAGCAGAAATAATGTGTAATTACTATAAAAATGGAAAAAAATTTAATAATAAAAAAATACAATTGTTTTATCTTTAAAAATGTTATTTGTGTTTTTTAAATATCTATTTTCCTTTTAAGTATTGAGGTTATGTTGCTCCAGAAAAGATGTTTATTTATAATTTTAAAATCAAAATATGTATTTTACAATAAAATTCACTGACAAATGTTTTTCAGCAAAATTTACTGTAATTATACAGTGTAAAGTTTTGAGTGTATTTTTACATGTAATTTAATATATACACAATATTATATATATTAAAATAAAATTAAATCTTCTCAGTAGTATGAAAGTTAATAACATTTTCTATATTTCCTAACGAGTTACGAAAATGCAAACTTGCATCAACCGAGAATTTGCGTATTAATGACAATAATCATCGGGCAGTGATTTGTGGCATATATGAGAGTCGGAACGTCTCTTGGTTTTTCGCACACATTCTCATCGGCCGGAGACACGGTGGGTGCACCAGGTTGGAGTGTCGCGAGCAACGTCGACGCCAGCGTCGGGCACCGTGACTGAATAGAATCTGTGCGGCGAACACCGACACCGGCCGATAAGCGCAAAAAGTGTGACGTACGTGTGCTCGCGACACCAAGGTAGTCAGATCTCCTCCTCCTCTTCCGCCCCCGCTTTGACTGTAACTGGAACTCGTGTGTCGGGTTCGCGGGAAACGAAATACCCGCGAGCCTCACGTCTCGGACACTTTCGGATGCAGTTACACGAGTTCCTGTGTATCTAACCTTGCCGCTTGTTTCAAATTCCGTGTGCGCTTTCGCACACGCTGCGATTATTTTGCATTTTCAGGATGCTTAGGTCAGGGTTCCGCGATTGAACCACTGAGTTTTGATTTGATTCTTGCAATCACATTTTTTTTCTTAGTAATTAGTCAATTTTTTTATTAACATATATTTTAATAATTTTTTGTTAATTTTTAATAATTTTTTTGTTAATTTAATTGTTAGTTAAGTTAATTTTGAATTTTTAGTTTACAAATGTGATGTTTTTATGTCATTACGTAAATCTTGAAAAATATGCTAAAATCTACATAAACAAATTATTACAATTAACAGCAAAAATATAAAATTATTCGTATCATAATAATTGTTATTTAAAATGTATTGCTTTATTATTGTACAGCAAGTACTTTTGAGGTCGCATGTGTAGTAACAACGTGCGTGTTGCAAGATTTCATTTCATTACTTATTATATCAGAAATTTCGGATTAGGTGTGTCGAAACTGCCTAATACATCAAAAGTAGAGATATATCGTTTGTTAAGTCATGCTTGGTGAAACTTTGGATTATATACAAATGTCATAAAATTTTGTGTGGTAATGTGATATATATATATACTATATCATCAACAAGATAGAGTTAAAATCTTCCAAATTACACTAACAAAATATAATATGTAAAAAAAATTATTTTTACGATCGTAAAAATAATTAAATTAACTAATTTAATTAATTAATTATTAAAAGTATATAAGTTATTTGGTTAAAAATCGTTATTACTGTTTTTCATTTCGGTCATTTTTTGTCCATTACATCATAATTTGTACCAATTTGTAAAAGTCGGTTTCGACAGTCTGATTAAGCAATATTTACTGTCAGTTTATCTTCAAGATCAGTAATATTGAAATTACAAATTGAATTAGAAATGAAACGGTAACATTTTCAAGGTTACATTATGAATTATTTAGATCTTAACGTCAATCGAGATTATTCAATGGCTGTTCAAAAATAAACCTTCAATATATACACATACTTTAAATTTACATTTTTCATCCAATAACGATACCCCTTCTTTAATATTATTAACAAAAGAATTCAAACAGAATTTATTCAAATAAAATTGGTTAAATTAGCAAAGTATAATATACTATTAAATTAGAAAAAAATTATTCAATTTATTGTATTTTGCGATTTTTCTAAATCTCTGGAATTATTTCTTTGTAAACTATAGTTTCTTATATCTACATGGTCTTTAACTCTTGAAAGTGTCGAGCATTGACCAATTCCGGCCAAGTTGCGCACTAATCAACGTCACAAGATGCCTCCAAGTGCATAAGACTTGACGTTAACGGGGCGCGAAAACCCGCCCTTAACTTCGTCTCGGAATTTGAATGCGGAAAATCTCTGGGATGAGATGGAATAAACCGGGCCGCGCATAACTCAGTTGCCTTTAGCAACGGCTCGGGCTGCTGCTTTCTGCCGCTATAAATTCATAAACTACAACTTCGAAACTCGCGCCCTCTCCCCCTTCCCCCCGCTTCTCCCTCCAACTTTCCTCTCACTCTGCTCTCATCTCGTAGCAAACTTCCCCTGGTTACCTTACTTCCCCTGTACCCGTTCATCCCCCTTCCCCCATAGCGAAGGACCGCTAGGAGGCGAGAAACTGTGGAGTTGGAAACCTCGATAAATTCAGTAGTAGTTTAGTTACAACAAGAAACTCCGCAGAGATTTGACCTCCTCGACTGGCCGACGCTTCTACATATATAATATTCGCAAACATACACATATATAGCGGGCTTGAGATTTATTATTACGTTGGAATGTCGGAAACGGATGTGGGTTAAGCGAGCTTCGGCTGGCTTTGAGATTTTTACGACGAATTCAATGTTTTTCAGATTTCCTCTTATTTCTTTCTTTTTCTCTTTTACTTTTTTCGTTTTCTTTTTTATTCTCGCAAAAATTATCGAATGATCTGTTGATAAATTACATTGCCGTTTCTTGCTTCATTGATAAAAACTTTGATAATAAGTTACTAAAGTTGAAGTAAGTCAGTTCAATCTGTAATGTAACAATTCGCCGATACATTATCTAAAAGGCAAAGTAACGGAGCGATTCATATTCATAAATAAAAAAACTTTGGTGACAGAGAACATTATCAAAATTTCATAATTTAATCGATGAATATAATAGAATAGGAAAATCATTCGTAGTCATTTTCGAGAAAAAAAATATTCTTCTAAATTTATTTTTATATTCATTTTACATTTTAATATAATTAATATTATTATTTATATTAAAGTTATATTATTAAAACTTTCAATAAATATTTGAATTATTTTTTTTAGTTAAAAAAAAGTTTATTTATACATCTTTACAACATTAACTTTCAATTGTAAATTTAATGAAGTCATAACAAGTAGAAGAGACTTAAAACATATTATGTTCTTAATACTCAATTCTTGCTTTGAAATAAAATATTCCGGCATTTCTTTTTATAATTACAAAACACATTGTTTTTTGGTGTCAAAGTGACACCTCCATCTATACTGCTGTGTCTACTACCAGTGTCAGTTTGAGCTACTATTTACTGACACCGAAAGATACAAAGAAAATTGTCTTCCCCATCAATAGCCTTCAAATTTATGATCCCAACATATATTTTCTTTCACAAAACTAAAACATTCTGTCATATTTGACACCACATACAATAACGGGAATGTAATTATCAAATAAATCATTTTTATTATTTAATGAGCTAATAAAAAGTAGACTTTTGACCACGGATTTTCCGATTTTTTTATTGCTCGTATTTCTTTGTTTTATTACTGATATAAATATGATAAACTAATATATTTATCATTACTTTTGTCCTTTAATACAAAATCAATGCTTCTTTCTAAATACATTTTCAAAATATTTTTTTTTTATTTCATTATGAAATATGTATCAAAATTGATTTGTTTAATTTTATTTTTGCAATAACAATGAAATCTAAACCAACAGCAAACTAATTTGTATAATTCACGATTTTCCAAACGTAATTTGACCTTCCATGAATTGTCCGACGTAACGTGTTTTTTCCGCTCGAATAATTCGTTACGTACAAAATTAGCATTCCAAAAAAAAAAAAAAAAAGATACAATGATAGAGAAACAAGCCGACAGAGATTTTCCAGGCACTCAATCCTTGCCGATGATAAAGAGAAGGAAGTCGTTCGTCCGAGGTAATTAAATATTCAAACTGAGCGCCGTCTACTGGAAAACGTGGCCGGAGTATTTTTCTCTCAAAAATTGTGAAGAAGACCTGAGCGCGTGATAGGCTTCTCAATGGCCGCCACGTGGCCCGCAAGAATTAATTTTCCATCCCGAGTCATAATTATCGTCAATCGATCACGTACGGCCAAACATCACAACGAAACACTCGAGACCGAACGCAAACCGCACGCGACACGGTAGACGAGGAAGTCGCACGTATTATCAATTTTAAGACGATGCGATGAATGTTAATTTGTCTTAAGAGAAAAGGATTCAGTTAAACAAGCGGAATATCCTTTTGTCGCGTGTCCCATATTTAGTCGTTTTGGACGAGATAATCATTTTGGTCATTATTTTACATTTTTAAGTTCAAATAAATGTTAATTATGAATACACTGAGAAATTATATGATATGAATATTTACTATGAAGAAAAGTAAGTTTTTTTTATTTTGCTTTATAATAAAATTTATACTTTTTTCTACATTGTATATATTTATATATGGTCAATATATGAACAATTTTTTGGCAATTTTATGTTTTGCATTTTTTGTTTTTTATTTATTTATGTTTTTTTTATTAATTTATGTTTCGCCTTTTTTGAGTGTAATAATGAAATTATACTTTAGCTAAAAAGTTATAGATTTATAAAAAAGTAAAAAGATGAAAAAAATTAATTAACAGAAATGGAATTCTATTTGAAATAAATGTCAAAAATGTGACAGTTGTACGAAAATATCGAGAGAATAAAAACAAAAATTGTACGATTGGTTCTCATTTCACGGAAGGATCATGGCTTAGTCGCAGAAAGTTCTGAAAGCAATTCATTTCCAGACGAAGGATTCAAGAGCTCGTTACGGCTCGATTTGCTGTTTACGGCGCTGTAAGATTCGTCAGACTCGGAGACAGGTTCGGGACTGTTTCGACGTCGTCGACTGCAAAAAATAGTTACAATTCAACGGAATACCGTGACATTACACAAACACTCGAATGACGTCATCGTGCGCGTTTTTCAACACTGACCAAAACATTTTGCTTTGTGCGTAATTAAAATCATGGAATTAATTATTTTTTTTTTAATTAACAAGAATATTATTCAACATCATACACTAATATTTTACATATACTTTTATAACTAATTTATCCAAGATTTAAATCTTCATATTTGTATGATAAAATAGTATAATTTCCCAGTCAAAATAAATAGTTGTTTCCATTTGTACTAAATATTTTCATAATAAGTCGCAAATATTTTCTCTTATTAAGGTTACGTATAACTTTTGTTTTTATGCATTTTGTGCACAATTGTAAAACTTGTGACATATTTTACGGTACTTTGGTACTGCATAAAGCCTCTAAACGTCGACAAGAAAATGGTTGTAGGAAAAGCAAACAGTACGAGAGATCGCGGCGTAATTAAAAAGGCGTTGTGTGTACGTGGGTTAAAAACGCAAAAAGATAAGGCGACAAAGACAAAAGGTTGCGTCGACGTGGCGGCAGGTACCTTCGTGATTAGCATGTCCTCGCGGAAGGCACACCCGACACACGTGTGCTTCTCGGTCCATGCCGAGTTTTAACTCTCTCCCATGGCATACGGAGTGTGTGTGTGTTACGCTGCCTTTCGTGTCACGAAATTGTTTTGCAACCAGCCGATACCTCATAAAAGTGTACGCTCACGTAGAAAGAACATTTCAGTTCCTTTTTCTCTCGTCACAATATTTTTTTTTCTCTCCTTTTTATTTTAGCAAAACGAAACAAAGTGATTTTTTGCGTTTAATTAAAAAAAGGATTAAAATAATTACTTTTTGCGTAACAAGAATTCAACACTAATTGAATTTTGGAAAATAACTTGTTTCAAATATGCTGCGAATTTACATTTAAAGAGAGCAAATAATTTCCTTTGTGTAATTATTATGAATTTATAAAAAAATCTTTTCACATTTATTTTTAATTGAACATTTGCAAGAATACCTTTTTTCGTTTTTGAATTTGTTTCATCTATTCCGAAAAAAATTGTTCGTCGCTATTTTGAACATATTTAATTGATTTCGTACTATGTGTACAGATCATTGACGCTTTTGCACTTTGAATTCACCAGCTTGGGGTTATTTAATGTTGCAGTTTTTTTCTATGCAGGTTTTCTTTTTTACTTTGTTTCATTTTTTCCGGTTTCGTTTCGTGAAAATAATAATCATTACAAATATCATTATTGTTATTAGGTCTGCAGACATGCACTTTGTGGTTCAGTTGATTTTTTGAGTATATTACACATGAAACTTTGGTTTGATTGTATGAATGAACAATTTGAGAACAAAATAATTTACATTTTTTGCATAAAATTACTTAAAAAATGCACACGAAAAAATATAATTTCTCGTCAAAATTTTACGTTTACAGTGATAATTTATATATTATTACAATATTATATATAATATATTTTATATCGAATTAAAAATTAAAATTATTTAAATAATAAATGTGAAAAGCGCAAAACGTCCAGTTGAAAACAAATATATGTAGACAAAATTACGTAAGATTTCTATTTTATGACAAAGTAAAAGTACGTTAAAAGTTTCATGGCATTTTACTTTCACTCGGAAAATTATAATTATTCAAAAACATTTGAAGTAAATAACAAAATATAAGTTAACATAAATAAAAAAAATTTAATATAATTCAATTTTGGATGAAAAAATAAGTATCTTCGTAAACCTAGATGCTACGTGAATTATAGTTTTTCTGGAAAATTTCATTTTATGATACCTGTCACAGTAACTTTACTTTTCTCTATACCTGGAGTTTTTCAAATTAACCGATGGGAAAATCCAACAATTATGGTAATTTGCAAATCAGCTGAATGTCACGTTCTACCATTAGTTACCAGTAGACCCGCTGCAAGTAGCTAAAAATCGCCGACAAAATATTCACTATTTTAAACAACTGGTTGTAAAACTTTTGACATTTTACAGTTTCTTGAACTGGGTAAACTTTTTTTTCCTTATGATTTATAATGGCGGTCTGTAGGTTGAAGAAACAACTGCGTCATTTTACTGTCCTTTAAATTGTTTTCCCCATTGGTGTTAAGTTCATTAAAAAGTTTACTTCTTAGTGTTAGTAAAAAAAACCGCATAAGAAATATATTTTTTAAGTAATAAAATATAAAGAAAAATGCTGAATCATTGCTTGCTTTTAATCTTTAAATTTAAAAATTAAATTAAACAAAATTCTCTCAGTTTGAATGATTCTTTATAAAGTAAAATGCATTTAAAAATGGTTTAATTTGAAATGAATGCACTCTCTAAATTTGAATAAGTGACAATTTCACTTATTTGCTGAGTGAAACATTTTTTCACTTCAAAAAAGTCAAAATTTGCACTTATTCGTAAGTGAAAAAATTGTTTACTTCCAAAAAAGTTAAAAATTTTACTTATTCATAGGTGAAAGAAAATTCACTTTTCCAAAAAGTGGAAAACTACTTTTTCATAAGTGAAGAAAATTTGACACTTTGAAAAAAGTCAAAAATTGTACTTTTTCATAAGTCAAATGAATTATTGACAAGCTAGGAGT
>JABFPJ010002796.1:0-18207 GCA_022817425.1 Gryon sp. ZL-2020
CCTCCGGTTTTCTCCTGCATCTTCCTTCTCCCGGACTTGACTGCTCCGCTAGTTCTGCGCTTTTCTAGCCGCATTTTTTGCCACTCGTCCGACCTTATCTGCCCGTCTCTGTCTGCCTCGCACTCGTCTTTCCCATCCCAACGTACCTCTCCACTTTACCAATACGATATTTTAGCGCTCTGCGCTTTATTATGAATATTTCAAGTCGTTTGACTATCAACTTTAGATCATTTTTGGCCAAAATTTACCCGTTCAGTAATGCAGGTTTCTGCAAGAATGGATCCTTAAGTGTAAATTAAGGGATGTATTTTTAGTCAAGAAATTTCTCATTCTCATAAATCAAAGAGAACTAGATATTGTACTGTTATTACTCAGAGGAGAAAATATTTGCAGATGTAAAGTTGTGAACTAAAACAATTCACTGATTTCATTTTATACTTCTGACATTTGATCCGAATGATGATCAGGGGAAAGGTTAGAAAAAAACATGACCATACTGTAACATTAAGCGAGATCAATTATAGTCCGACTTCCAAATACGTTTCTTTTTTTATCATTGAACATACTTATGAAAATACATACATAAGGATATTTCTAATTGGATTATTGGGAGGTCTGATTATATCAGCTAGATGTTAATGTTCTGAGGTGAGATTTTTAAGATAAATCGTTGATATTCTTAACAATCGTTTAACTTTTCATGCATTCCATTTATAGAATATAATATATAATATATGTTAGAACAATATAAATATTACTACTTCTTGAAACATTTTAAATATGAATAAAAAATGATTACTTCCTTCAAATTAGTGGTGTACTCACCACATTACAACTACATAAGCATTAAAAGTTTGAAAGATTGTTATTTCCATCATATTAGTAAAGGGAATTCTTATAACTTATAAGAAAACAAATTTTCTTTATAAATAAAACTATATTTTAAATTCAATATATGAAATATTGTTTGTTCGTTTGTTAGTTTGTGCATGCATGACGCAAAAGGATTTCAATAGAATAAATCTGTGATCATTCGCGATTCACAATTAAAATAGGCTATACACTAAGAAAAATAACTTACAATAAATTACTGTTTAAACAGTAACTTGACCACAGAATTCCCATTAAGCGAATAAATTCTGTCAAAAACTGGAAAATTTATTTTCTGAACACAAATTTTTATTGACTTTTTCAAGAATTTTTGTGCATGAAAGGAAAATTTTTACTGTTTTTAACAGGAACTTTCATGTTAATGGGAATTCTGTGGTCAAGTTACTGTTGAAACAGTAATTTATTGTAAGTTATTTTTCTTAATGTATTAGTAAATCATTTTAATAATATTCTCACGAACATAATTACAAAACTAAAGTACAGTACGTAAGGAGAGGGTCGTAGGAAAAGGGGTTAAAGGAAGACTATCCGTGAGTTATTAGGAAGAAGCCCGGGATTTAGCTAGAAGTCATAGGGGGTTATAGGAAAGTGGTCATAGGGTTTCACTCGGACGACATCGGGAATTTAGATATATAGACAAATATATTCAGACATATTTTTAATAATCTGCTTCTTTGTTTATTTACATTTTTTAGGAAAGAAACGTGTATATATATATTGAATAATTTATTATAAATTATTATTATATGAGTAAATAAATATATAACACATACAGAAAAGGATAAAAAATAGTAAACATTAATCAAATCATTATAAGTATGAATTAATAATAAATCAACGATTCAATCATCTGATATCACAGTCATTATATTTTTATCCATCGAAGCATCGATCCAAGCATTTTTCGGATTTAATTACATAAGAAGTAACATAATGATTATAATTATTAATTCGACAAAAGATAACTTAATAAAAAAATCAGCAAATTAAAAATGTCGTTTAGCTTTCAAAATTAACATTAATTATTAACTCGTTATAATTTATATACCTAACCTGTTTTCGTTTTACATCTTTATGCATAAATATATAAATATATGCAACTTGTTTAATCATTAATGAATCCACGATTCCAATTAATTCAATCGATTTTATTCATACGTCATAACTGACCACAGACAAAAAATATATTTATATCAACGACGAGGATTTTGGTTCCAAAATACATTTCCATTATTTGAATGTCAGTATCCAAATATATTTGGCATTAGCATATATTTACTTTATAAGATGATATGTCGCTTGTTTTTAAAGTTTCGATTTGTATTTGCACAATAAGTAAAACTTTATTTATATAAACAAAATAGAAAATATTTTAACATTCCTTAAATTATTATTAACTAAATTTATGATGTTGGTAAAAAATTTAAAACCTATAAATCATTAGAATTTTTTAATCTAAATTTGAATTATAATTCATAATTCGGCTTAATTTGATAAGAAATAAAATTTGATTAAGTATATCTCCTCAATTTTCAAAACTTTTTGCAGTAAAATGTACGCAAACTTCAGAAACTGAACGTTTGTATACATTTTTTTACTTTTTTATCGCTCGGCCCTTTTTAGTTCCTAAGCTGGCTCTCGATTGTAAAGGAGGTTTGCGGTTCATACGATTCTTCCGACCAGTTTACTTGCTCTTGTTACTTCTTTCTCCAAGTCTTTTGTGTGCGCGCGCGTCTCCTTTTTTATTTCCCGACGTATTCCAATTTGAACACGCTCAATCCAATCCGATTATTATGGCTCAGCTTATAAAAATTATTGCAAGTCTTTCGAAAAATGGATTCGAAAAATTGCCCAGCATATAATAAAGGACTCAACTAGATTTAATTTTCTCTGCAAATTCAAAATATAATAAAGTTAATTTCATATATAGAATGATGTCTCATATATTTTCTAAAGTAAAAAAAAAATAAGTATAAAATCTATACTGATAAATTCGGTACATATATTTTTAAATTAATTAAAAAATGTTTATTTATTAACAAATCAATATTATTGCATTTATTTTTCTAACAAAAAAATTAAAAAAAAACTCTTTGAGTAATTACCTTAATAAACACTTAGTAATAAATAAAAAGTGTCTGCATATAATGAATAAATCTTAGAAAAAATGAAATACAAAAATACGTTATTTAAAATTTTGTATATAGCAAAAAACGAAAAAGCTGCACGTAAAAAGGAAAATTATTTCTTTAACTCTTAAAAAAGACTTTGTTCGTAATTATTCTACACATAAAAAGGACATTAATTAAAATAGCAATTAAAACTTGGGGGATTCGAACTTTTATTGAAAACATCGTCGACGCGAGCAAGTAACTGCAAAAGAAGTTGTGGAAGCGCAAAAACGAGCGAATGGGACAGCGAAAAAGAAGGGAAAAAAGTTGTTTGATATCTGCAAATCGGATTCCACCTGAATCTGGCTTAAGAGGGTTCTGTCGCGGCGATCGAGAACAAAGCAACGCTTCGCGGCGTCCGCAGCCTCGGTCTCGCTTCTACTCGCGCTCTCTTTCGCGTGGAATTCATAAAAAACGAGGAATGCAATGTACGCTCGTGCGTCATTCCGTCCCGAGGTGAGCTCTCCTGAGGCAACAAGTCGAGTTCACCACGAACGACGAAGACGACAAACGCGGCTTTTGACAGTTTACAGCATTTCATATACCAAAATGCGAAACTTTGCTACCAAAAATACATAACAATACTTATTAATAATTCTTAAATTGTTATATAATAAATATTGTAATTTTATATAAACTTGCAAACTAATGTTGTCCAAATTTGTTTGTGAGAAATAATGTTACATGAGAAATTCAATTCTATTTAATTATATACTGAGGAAAACATTTCACAATTACATTTGTTTGTTAAATACAGTTATGTGAAAATAGAACAAAAAGTTTGTTCATTTTGAGTAAAAAACTTCTTTATAAATTTATGTTACAAAAATTACTGTTAAGTATATAAGTTTGCGGCATAACAATTTTAAACAATATTTTAAAGGAATTTTGATAAAAATTTTACAATAATATTCTTAACTCAAAAACATAAGAGAATCGTGTAAAACTATTACATATTCAAAAGTAGTAGTGAGCAAGACCTGTTGATTCACTATAAAAGAACCAACTGCAAATATATTCAAACTTCTATTGATTAATGTAAAGTGATTTAAGCATAGAAGATTATAACATTCATCATATATGTATTTATAAACTTCATTATTCCTAAATAATTTAAATACATGAAATGGTACTAAACTTTAACTGTAATTCGTACGATGATTATCTACATGCAAATTATAAATGACGCACAGACATAAATCCATAATAATATCTTCTGTTCTGTTCTTTATTTCACAAAATAATTCTGTAATTTAATATAATTTCGTTTTAATGTTTTATCACATATTTTATTGCATATTATACATATAAACAATTCAAAAATATAACATAAAAATGAAAACCTTTTCTCAAGTCAGTTTCTTTTCTCCTTAAATAAAATCAGAGAACAAAAACATTCTTTATTATAATCCTTTTCTCACAATCTATGAACTAACTATATACATCAACCCCGTTAATGAGATCAGCCAATTAAAACTGTATAAAATAAGAAATGGCGACAAGAGTTTGTGGGGGAATAAGGGAGGGAAAAGTTGCCTTATAATATAAAAATTGTCATTCAGCCGTCAGTGTGCATTTAGCGTTTGGACCTTAGACAGTAAACAGCTGCAAAATAAATGGTGCACAGGATCATGGCACAAATTGCGGATACATCATGCAATTATACATCCAATATTCGCAAATTTTATTTTCAACGTGGCCGCGTCCAATGCATACTAATTGCATTAATGCCGAAATGAAAATGTCTCGCCGATTGTTCCGTTACACGCCGGCTAACTTGACGCGGAATTAACATAATCAAATTTATACTGTCTTTCATCCCCCTTTACTCTGTCTCCCTTGTCTCACCTTCTCCTGATACTTCTCATCTTGTTCCCCTCTGATCGTCCCCTTCCTCTTCCGAACGTCCGCGTACTTTCTTTTGTAGTATTATCATAAAATATACGCGATTCGATTGGCCGAAAGAGTTGGCGCCGCAAAATTGTTGAGATTTTCATTATTGATGAGTCCAAGTTTTACGTCCAACCAATCAAATTGAAATTGTATATAAAAGCAGTCTATTATTATTGTGGGCGTGATATTTAGAAAGGACATATTATTAATATTATTCTTATTCGCCGACTTTGCGATGCATTTTTTATGTGAGCTTACTTACAAGCGAAGACGAATTGGTGTTTTTTTTTCGAATATTTTATTTAAATCGACCGAAACGAAAAAAAAAGAATTGAGTTTGAAAGAAAAGAAAGTTAATATTTTCAACGAAAAGAAGTGAGCTATAAACAAAGCGGGGGGGGGGGATAATGAGAGATTTTTGAGAGGTAACGATTTTAACGATTTTTAACGAGGTAAGGATTTTTGATAATGAGAGGTAACGATCGTACATATACTATTTCATATACATTGTCGCCAATTCGCGACTATAGTTTTTTTTCGTTTCTTTTACTTAATAAATGAAATATTTCATTTAAGAGACAGATATTTGTATTCGTTTTTTATTCTGAATTTGTCAATTTAATATATAATTTTACATAAAATGAAGAAAAATTAAAAATTATATTAGGGATTGGAGAAATTACATTAAGAAAGACAATATTTTTAACCGAATTCATATGTTATCATGCAAATTATATTATTTTTTTAACCTTATATATTTTTAATTTGTATACAAAGAGTTGGATAAAATATTGAGAAAATTAAAAGAATGGAAATTCACTCGCATGTGTCAATAGAAGCATTCATTTGCTGTTTCATTTATTTGGTGCACGAATATTAAAAGATTTTTTTCTTTTTCACTGACACACGCGTATTAATTTCGATAATGTATTAGCTCGATATAATGGCAAGTTTGATTATTATTTTCAACTTCGTTAGCGTAATGCAAATGAATATTATGTGCAACACGAACGATAATTTAGGCGCCATTTCGAAATATATCTCGAAAAGTTCTTTTCTCCTACGAATGTGCATATATTCGCGGTTTATATACTCTTCGTCAGGAGAAAGAAAATATTATAAATGAATGAAATGAAAGAAAAAAATAGAATAAAAAGAAAAAAATGAAATAAGAAAAAAGCTTATCCTCCGTTTTCATTAAAAATAAGTTTCAAACGCGCGAGGAAATTTAATTAATTAAATAATTGTATTTTTCTCGATACCCGCGCATGTAATTACGCTTTTTTATCCGATCGAAAATATCTTTAAAGGCCAGTCTTTGTAATGTTAATTAAATATAGCTGAATTTACTGTACGAACCGCTAGACTCGATTTGTTTTTAATAAGTTTTAAATTAAAAATATTGTTTTCATAGTTCCGAGTCCTTTTTGTGGTTGCGTGATTAAAAATTAATTAATTTATCGAACATATTTGTTCAATTCTTTTGTTAATAAAAATGTGGTTTTCAGAGTAAAACATGAATTGTTATAAACAGTTTCGCACAAATATTTCATAGGAACCAATTTTTATCCGAATAAGTTACATTATCATAAAATACATTATTTTTTGTCAATGATACAATCATATAGTTCATGCATATAAATAATAAAACTCAAGAAAGTGAAACAAAAACAAAAATTGTCCTGTAAAAATTATACATTGCGTTGTGTGTAATGGTATTCTATTTTCAGTTTTACCGAAGTAACTTTATCGTCAATCAAATAGAGAAATTCTTTCTTTGTTTAATATATATATAATATAATTTCCCTATAAAGTATTATAACTATTTAAAAATTCTTGGTCAAATGATTTTTATTCTTTTTTAACCAAGAATATCAATTTTATTAAATAATACGAAAATATACTTTGATGATGAGTTACTAAACTCGAACGGACATTGAATGACAATCGTTATAAAAGAATTCTTTTATTTCATCGACAAGTCCATCTCAGCTCATATCACATGATTTTATTATTTGATATAAATAATTTTGTACTAAAATGTATAATATATGTTTCTCAGATCTTTTTTTGTTATTTTTCAGAGCAAAATGTTCAGCAAGCATAATCAGCATTTACATATGTAAATGATTATGTTTATATTTCAAGAAATAAATATATTCATTTCTTGATAAGATATATTTTTCATAACTTATATGTATCAAACTATCTGTTTTTCTCGACTTATACGTAATAAAAAAATGAAATAGATTACAATGTTAAGATGATAATGATAATCAAACCATGAGAACTAAAATTACATTTTGCGAGTCAAAGTGACAATTCGAATTTCTAAAATAGTTTTATTTCTCAACTAAATTAGAATATATGATGATTTTTACTTGTATATGATATTTATTTATGTTAATAAAGTTCTTTTTTATTAATATTTTATCAATAGAATAATTTGTATTCTAAAACGTTTTTTTAAGAAAAATCTTTTTTCATCAACACATGTTTGAAGATGTTAAATGATTTTTATAAAAATTATTTACGGTATTTTTATAAAATTATATATTTTATATTTATATTTCCGAATATTTATATTTATATTTCCGCTTTCTGAATAATTATACATTTTTTTATAAATTATTATGATTTACTTTTTACATTTTTACATTTATTTTACATTTACATTTACATTTTACATTTTATATGAACTTTGCAACTAAAAAGACGATATCGGTCGAAATGACCATAACTGCGTGACTACTAATGTTTGTAAATTTAGCGCGCACACTGTAGAGGTTAAAAGCTCCTAATTCAAAAAATTTTTACTGTATTTTATAATAGCATAAAATGGATTTATTTTGATCATACACTTTTTCTTCGATAAATAAAAAACATATTTATAAGAATACTCTCTGCTATTAATAACGCGCATGCATTAGAGAACATTTTTTGCAAAAAATTTCAATTTATAATGAAAAATAAATTGAAGGCTTTAAATTTGCATTAGTATTTTTCTTTAATACTCCAATATCTAACTCCAGCAGGATATTACTTGAAATTATGAGATGTATTTTTCATAAATCAATTCTCTTAATAATTTTCATTCTTATTTAAAAGATTTATTAATTGTCCTCGAAAAAATCTGTTCACTTTATAGATATTAGAAATTGATTGTAAAAAGTCATAAAAAATTATTAATTACCAACAAAATTATCGAATGTATTTAATTTATTGAATAGGTATTAAGTATGACTGAAATAACTTTCTATAATGAAAATTCCCTATTCATTTACATTACGCTTAATGAAATATATTACATATTTTTAACGTGAAATCTATTTTTACAACGAATTCGACTAATAAGTATACCACGAAAATAAACTTTTAATTGTAATCGACATATTAGTAATAAATAATTCGAGGCGCAGAAATGGTTTCGATCAAAAACATACAAAGAACAAATAACAACGAATAAATAATCTGTAACAAATAAGATGCAGGCTGCAATCTCTTGAACATATACAAAATAATCGAAAAATAACATCTTAACGTCTTGTCGAGTGCTTACATATTATTTTGCGCAGCAGTAATAATTTATTTTATTAGTGTCAATTTGGCGTAAAAATATCACCACAGTTGATACAATTTATATTTATCATATAAGATTATTTTCAGTTAACGAAATGTCGTCCAAATGTGTTTTGTATAATTGGCGTATTAATGAAATCTCCATAATCGTTTAGGATTATTGAAATAATACAAATGATTGGAAAAATTGTTAGTTAATTAAATATCATATAAAAGCTCTGTACAGTGAATAAGGTAAAATTAAACAATTTTAATTAAATGCATTTATTTTAAAAAGAACTAAATAGAACAGCTAATGAGCAATGTGAATAGAAAATGAGTTAAAGTAGAAGGAGAGAAATCATGAACATGATGAAATGACGATTGATTTCACTGAAGAAGCTCGCAGATTGTTTCCTATGTACTGCTATTTTGCGTAAAACGCCATTCAATTACAGTTTTATTATTGGTGCGGTTATTTGATTTGGAGCAATGTTCGCTTTTTTCCAAAGTCTAGCGGATTGACATTTTTCAAATTGCAGCTTAAATGGCGGTTCAACCTTTTTCCCGAATCAACACTTACAACCAGTACAACCAATTACAGTAATTGTACTTAAGGATTATTTATTAAAATTGAATTGCTATTTGACTTTACGCCTTTTGTCATTTTGTCGCATTTATTTCTTCATTTTCACGATGAAACATTCTTCTTCTTTTAAATATTCAAATAA
Source organism: Gryon sp. ZL-2020 (assembly GCA_022817425.1). NCBI lineage: Eukaryota > Metazoa > Arthropoda > Insecta > Hymenoptera > Scelionidae > Gryon > Gryon sp. ZL-2020. Next base: position 9,245 of record JABFPJ010002796.1, read on the forward strand.
GTATATTCGAAAATTTTCTCATTTCACATTATCTTATCAAACATCTTCAAAATTCTTATTACTTTAAACTATTTTCTCGATAAATCATCAAAAAGTTTACTTCATATATTTAGTTGAAACATTTTTCAACAGTTAGTTTTAAAAAATGAAAAAATTGCTGAATATTTTTAGATTCTTTTAGTCGCATAAAGTATGTGTAATTAACATAAAACATCAGACGTAAAAAGGAAAACTAGCCTACAGCAATTGATCATGAGCATAACTCACATTAAACTATAGTCTACTTAAAAAAATTCCTCATAAAACGGGCCATCTATCGTACGTCCTCCTACTTCTCCTAAATTATTGCCTCCCCCTGAGAGGGTTTAAGCTCTCTCTCTCTCTCCCCCCTTCTGCTTGTTCTCCCCTTATATTACCCCTCTTCTCTTTAACAAAATTTCATAAAGAATGCCAGCTGGCAAAAGGGATTGGCACCGAATCGCGAAGAGCACTTTGTGTACACGCTGGCTATCACGTGAAGGGAAAAAGTGTATCGAAAATAGCGATTGATTGGACGAATCTTTCTTCGGGAGGCAGAGGCGCCCCCACCTCCTCCTATCAGCGCCTCCCCGCCTCCGCCGAAAAGTGGTCGGTAAATGCAGGTAAATAGAGACAGCGACTGCCGCCCCTCGCGCCGATGAGGTGTCGCGCGGTTCGCAATTTGGGCGGCGGTTGCGGGGTGGCGCAAGCGGCAGACTCAAGAGAGGAGTTCGGGGGGACCGGCGGGGCACGCAGCAGAGGGCGGCAGCGGAATAAGTCGGAGAGGGGGCCGGGAACGGGGGGCGGCTGGCAAACGGAGACGAATATGGGGTGTCTCTTTTGAGTCGCTGAACTTTGCCAAGTTCGAAACGGCCGCCGCGGCGTCTCGCCCCTTTCGTGCCCGTTACCCCACCGCCGCTAAACCACCCACCCACCCATATCTTCCCCTCCCGCCCCCCTTTCGCGATATCGGAGGGGCGCGCATCTATTTCCACTTTTTCATCATCATAATCTTCCTCTGCTCCTTTTTCTTTCCGCGTTCGTCCCTCTGGCCTCCCCCTCCCTCCCCCTTTTCTCTCTCGCCGCCCCCCGGTTATCGCGCACAGACCCACCGCCTCCCCGAACCCCGCGCACTTCTCCTCGGGTATCCCTACACGCGCCATTATGGAAATTTTGAACTCATTCGAAAATCAATATCCGACGCAACTGAGGCCTCTCTCGCTTTGCGCTTGGGCCTCGCCGCAATATTCCGCTGCTCAATTCAACTATGCCGTCTGACGCTCCGCGAATGCGGAGGCGGCGAGCCGCTCGTTCGAGACGGCCTCTACTTTACAGAACCACGAGGGGCAGGGGAGTTACACGTGCAAGGCCGAAACAGGGGTGTGGTGCTGGCAACTCGATTAGTTACAATCATTTTGTCTCAATATTGAAACTCATTTAGCCACTCTTTTTTTGCCACCATCATTTCATCTATACATGCAGAAAAGGTATAATTATCTTTTTTTAACAATTTATTGCTAGGATGAGATTAAGAACAATTTTATTTCAAATGTAAACTTATGTTTAAAAGTGTTAAAGCAATAAATTACTAGAACTAAAGTAAAATTGGTGTTACTGCTTTAACTACCACTCATTACATTTGAAACATCATTAGTTAAGAATGGGGAATCTGTTAAAAAATGTTTGGATACTTATGTATATTAAATTTATAACTTAAACTTAAGTAAGAGAAGTAATTCTCTTACTTACACAAATTAAATAATATATTGAATTGATTTTGAAAATTAAAAAATGACCAATTTTGTAATTTTTTAATATATTGTAATCAAACATAATCAAAAATATTGTATAATGAAATGTAAATGAAAACGTGATTTCTTAATATTAAAAGTGAAAAGCAATTATATCGAAAATCTAGCAGATGGAATATTTGCAAAAAAGTTGACTTTACATGATACGAATGTTAAAATTACAATTCATATTTACAATTCAAGAAATACAATTGCTCTTTTTTCGCATCGCCGGAAGCAGCGGATATGTTTAGTGAGGATTTTTCGTAACCCCGGATCACCCACATAGATTTTATCTGTCTTACTGAAAAACGTGCTGACAAGTTGCGCTTCAGTTCGTAGAGGCTGAGGGAAAGAACGTTGCTTGTCGAGTTAGGGACGATGCGCACGCGGGAAACCGCGGGAGGAGGGATTAAAGGGGTTATGACGAGAGTTTCCGGATTTGATGCGCCGCCAAAGTAGATTATGGTTGTTACTCAATGTAATTGTGTAATTGCGACGCGAATTTAAAAATATGCCCGAGCGTTTTGGTCGGACGCATTTAACGCCGTTTTTACTTTCATTTTGCCCGAATAATTGAGTTCATTTCGTTGACTTAAACACAGCTTTCCTTTTCTGCTTAATTTTACTGGACTTGTCACTGAAGTGATACGTTCATTATCGACTTTATTACAAACAATTATAATCTCTCATCATTTCCCTCTCATATGATTTACATATTATAATTAATAAATTTTATATTTATCGATAATGACAATTTTTCTTACGATGTATTATGTAAAATGACAAATTTTGCGTTGAAGGAAAAACTAATTTTTCAAAATTGTCGACTGAAATTGCACCATACATTTATAAAGATATTTTTGATAAATTATACCCTTTGGTATAATATATAAATTGTGAATAATTATTCATCTAAAGTGAAAATTACTTCTACATGGTCGATCAATAATAAAGACATTACAATTTTATATATCTTTATAGCAAAGAATTTGTAGAAATGTAAATTATGTTTTATTTGACAAATTAATAAAGAACTTCAGTAACGTGAGATAATCGTGCAATTAAATAGCCTTTTGTGGCCGATCATATCGTCGAAATTACACGCTGTTCAAAATTTCCTCGTTGATTTTCATGTAAATGCAATAGAAGTTCATTTCTCAATGACGTACACGTAAATTGATGTGCGCCGATTCGAAATTTCAAATTCACGCACGGACATTTTAAACTATGGGTATAATTATGTAGAAAGACTATTGTTTACGTTATTGTAATTTTGAATAATTGTGGCATGGATAAATAAGTTTTATGTCATCGAAATTCATTTTATCTTTTAACATAATTTAGATAGAAAATATTGATAATTTCTATCAAATTTAAAATTGAATTTTACTATTATCATATATAACTATACTTTTATTTATATGCAGATTTATATATGGATATATATCATGTGGGCCAAATGACATTTAGGCTAACCATTAAATGTATATATTTATATTCATAACATATAAAGATATACATTTAATGATTGGCCCAATTGACATTTTGCCCCAAAAGGCATATCCATATATATATATAAATCTTAGATATATATAGATTTGTGGTTAAAAATGACATTAAATGTTCTAAAGGTAAACTGATGTTTAAAAAATAATAATGAATATATACAATTGGACATAATAATACTGCAACAGTAAATTCGTAAGTCAAATCCTAAAGCACCTAATTACAAGTTCCGGGTGTAACGTAACTTGGTCCAATAATGCGATTATCTGAAAATTACATTCTAAATGATTAAACTTTCAATCGAGTTTGTTGTCAGCTTACAATTTATAATACAAAATTAAACGCGAGCTCGCAAAAATGGGAATGCAAATTAGGCATTGAGCATTCTATAAGTAGCCACGAAACAATCGAGTCGAAGGAAATTTGTCGACTGGCGCGGTTCGTCTTTTAATTGACGTTAATCGACTGTCGATTAATAATGCAAAGTCGACGACGAAAGCGTTTGCAACAATGATAAGCTTGGCTTTTATACATGGGCAATGTCAAATATATAACCACGATAAGTTGGCGCGCCGCAACTTGTTACATATTCTCAGTTACCAAACTTTGCTCGTTAATCCGACTTTCGTAAAATTATATTTTACATAATTAAACTTTTAATCTTGATTGTCGAAAACACAATAAACGTTGCTAAAATAGTGCTTTAACTGCACACGATTTTTCGCCAATCTCAAAAGATTTCAGCAAAGATTTTGACAAGAAAATTTATGTTCCTGTGCATCGTACAATTATTGTTTATAATTACATATTTCATTTACAACAGTTTTAGTATATTATAGTGTAATATATAACAAGCTTTTCAGAATTATATCATATACGATACGATAAAGTATAATATATCATACATGTTTGAATATTCAGATTTGTAATACTCTCTAGTATTACAAATTACACATTCAATTTTTTTAATAATATCATTAAATATGTTTAACAACATATCTAATAAAAATTTATAAAAATTTAAAGAACGCAAATTAAATTTTTTGCATGAAATTTTTTTGAAAAATGTTATCGTTTGAATGGTATTGATGAATAGCATTTTGTTTTGAGTAACAATTCTCATAGTTGGAATAACAATTTAATTAACTCGAAAACGTCCAATTAACATATTCGCAGCGCAAGTCGCGCGACCGCGCAACTTTTTGCAAAGAAAGCGACGCCGCGCTTATTGTTCGTCTTCGGAACGCACTTTCATTGTCTCGTCGAGCAAACGTTATATTCGCCACGATTGAATTTCCGCTCGCAAAAAGTTGCGCTCAGAGATTTATTTGTTCAGCCGTAATTAGAAATACATTTTTTGTGCTACTCGACTTTAATTAATTCACAGTTAAATCTATTTATTTCAATTGCAAATTCGCAACATTTCAACAATCCTAAATTACAAATTGTTATCAACCAAAGTTAAATCAACTTCAACTAACTTCAGTTACGTTCTTAATAACATTTATCATGTTTTGTTTTTTTGTACATTATGCCAAATGATGCAACATAGGTGGAACTAAATTAAAGGTATTATCATCTTTATGAAGCTTATAATGAGGAATTTTAGAAATTCCTTACAATTCTTCAAAACAGAAAATTCGTATTATCTGTATATGTTATATTTGAAAAAATGAAGATAATAAAATAATGTACATACTCGTGGCAAAATTTAATTTGCTCCAGTTGTGTTCCTTAATGTAAAAATGGGTAAAAAAAACAGCATAAAAGAGCATATCTCTATCTAAAAAACATACCCTATGTCCTCCTTTATCCTACAACATTTTTTAATGTTTATGACAATTTTGGAGGATAAAAGATGACGTAAGGTATGGTTTTTACATATACAAATAAAGTTTGTTATAAAATACGAAACATACAAAGTTAAGAAATGAATTTATGCATTATTAAACAACATAAAATTCCTATCTATTACATCAGCAACTAATGTAGATTTTTGTTTCTTAATCTCCGTGGAATTGCTTAATTTACTTTCTACATAGGAACAAATATACAACTGCAAAAGAATTTACATGAAGTAAAACAAAAAAGTGTATACACAATTATTTATGTAAATATCAATGAAAAAAAAGTCTATATGTAAAATGTCGATACTTGGAACAAGATAACAAATTGAAAGTTTTGTCTATAGGAGTGGAATACAAAAGTAAACAACTCGGTAATTCCCGTTTTCGAGCTCGATCGCAGTCGCTTTTATTTGCACGGTGTTGGTACGATCCTGCTCTCGCGAGGCATTCCCCCAGTCGGTTTTACCGTGCTCCGTATCCGTCCGTTGTTTCTTTCTCTGGAACACAACCGGTTTCCGCGGAGTTCACCCGCTTTTTGAGAAAAAATTGAACCAGTTTGTAAAACGAAAAAAGCTCTCCCCACTGGGCCACCGCGTGCCTTCTCTCTTTCTGCTGTAGAGAGCTATCATGGGAACAGGCCGCCCGCTCTGGCCTGGCCGCAGGCCCCGGAACCCCCGACAGACCGATGCGAAAATCTCCTTCTTCTGCGAGCAACTTTTCGCGAGCGAAAAGTCAATTGCAAGCCGTATAACATGGCGCCCGCTGTGAAACAATGAAACGCGATCTCGCTGAATCTTCGTAAAACATACAATACTAGTTTTTGCTTGTAAAATCGAAATTTACATTTTTGCAAAAAAGTGATTGTTTAAATATTACGTAAACAAAAGTAAATGAACAATCAGTGAATGTCGAATATGTCGAATAAACATAAATAAAACAGGAAAAATCTTAATGAGAAGTGCATAAATCATAATTGCGATTTTTACAATATTAAATTATTGCTGCAAATTATTATTTTCAAAATTAGAAATTTTACCTACATTTTGAAACAAAAGCAATATTAGAAATGAAATTTAAAATATTCAAAAGTTTACCTATTTTTCTTACTACAAAAATATGGTGTTCTTCGGTTATAATTTGACCACTTTTGCAATAAGACAGCTTTTATTATAACACAAAATTAAATTGACTTAATATTGAAAAAAGTGGATGTATGCTAATTAGTTTACCAAGCTTACTTTTTCTGGAACATAACTTTTGGCAAAATCTTGAATTAAATAAATATCAAAGTTAATTCTATTGCTTTAAATGAAAATTACAGAAAATGCCTAACAAAATAATTGGTGTACTATAATTAAATTTTAATCATAAATCCGAAATATAATCAGAAAATTATACAAAAATTAATATTTCACTTAATTAATTAATAATTATTAAATATAAATTTAGTACTTTACAGTTACGTGATTTTTAAGCTGAATTTAACATTAAATTTTCATAAATCACATTCATTAGCATATATTTTCATGCTCAGTAGAACACTTTTTAAATATTAAATATTAACAAATAATATATTTTTAGTATAAAAATTATGAAGCGTACTAAATAATAATTAACAGAATAAAAATGTCTGATAAAAAGTTGTTCTAATGCACAAAAGACGTTTTTGATCACGAAATCAAAAGTTCAGTGTTATTTCTTCTCTTAACCGATTTCTATTGCAAAATCAAACACGCTTTTAATTACGAAACATCCTTATCGCTCGATAAAGCGTAACCCAATTTGTATAAATAATCAAATACAGTTTACTTTAACTACACTGCTTAAGTCGTATATTATTAAAACAAATTCTTAATATAAAATGAACGTTCGACTTTTATGCAAACGTAAAAATAAATTATCATGTAATATATTAATTAAATTTGGAAAAAATAAAAGACATGGTTAAAATTAATTTGCGATTAACTTAAGCAAAAATTTAATCTGAGCTTTTTATAACTTTGCAATGTACTATATAAATTAAAAGCATTCTTTGATCAAGGAGCATTCAAAATTTACGTTATTACAAACTTTTGTTGCTGGAGTATATAACTATTAAAGTAGCAACGATCGTAAATTCAACATTGTAATAACTATAAAGTTTTAGTATTGTCTTTACTATAAACTTTCATGGTTTCCATAACCATGATAGTTATATAGATAATCAAAACGATATCTTAGACGGTAAATGATAGAATTAAAGTATTCGTTTTTCTAATTAACACTTGATGTAAACTTCGGTTAAATAAATAAAATATATTGTTCATAGTATTTTATACTTGAATTGCTATTTTTGTAATGTATTGTAATATGTGTTTATCACTTTTTATAAGATAAAATGTGTATACTTATAATAACATTTTTTATTTTATTCTTCTGAAAAATATTATGTATTAAAAATTAATTAGTGTGATTAATTTCTTAAAATGTATTTACTGTAAATTTTAATATGGAATAATTCATGTTAACCATCGGTGAATTTTGAAGTTATGTCAGTTTTTTGTCAAAAATTATTGAACCTATAAAACTGACATCACAAAAATTATGATAAAATTCAACAGCATAATGAGTAGTATTTTTAATAAACAATACTATGTAAATTTAAATTTTGATAAGATTAAATCGCACTTTAACAAAGGTCATGAAGATTTAAGGAGACTTCATATGTAGAAATAGAAACTAAATATTTTTATTAATAAGTTCAGCTGGAAATATTACTATAAAATCAAAAAATTTTTTATTCTTATTCAAAAAACCTTTTTATAAAACTAACATTACGTCACATAAAATCTAATGCTTCATGTATTTTAAATATATTTAAGGAAAAAACAGTCGTTTTCTATTTTAATTTTACTATTTCTGAAATGTGATTATGTTTGCTTTTCAAAGTGTTTCACTCAAAATTGTTTGCATTAAAATTCTTCCAAATTTAAAACACTTTTAGTAAGACAGATAGAGTGATAGGTTGGTTAGGTCAGTTAAATTATGTTATATTTGAGCTTGTTTATGCATTCAAATTTGTACGTTTTGAATCGAGAAATAAGCGAAATTTCAGAATTTCGTGATTTTCGAATATCGATTTTTCAAATTCTTGAAAACGATTGGATAAACGTGTTATTAGGCTTATTTAAGCTTGTTTATGCGTGAAACATGCAAATTTCAAAATTTTGAATCGAAATAAGCAACATTTCAGAATTTCGTGATTTTCGAATAGCCATTTTTCAAGTTCTTCAAAACGATTGAATAAACGTGTTATTAGGCTTATTTGAGCTTGTTTATGCATTAAACATGCAAATTTGAACATGTAATTTTGAATCAAATAAGCGAATTTTTAGAATTTTGTGATTTTCGAATATCGATTTTGGAAAAATTTAAGTATTTAATAATAAATATATTGCAAAACAAAAAAGACTATAGACTATTATTAAGTACTTGGATCTTTTATTTCAGTATTTTATTAATTTTTTGAACATTTTCAGACATTTTTATTTTTTGAAATTACATTATTAAGTACTTGTATTTTTTATTTTAGTATTTATTATTTTTTTAGAAATTTTTAAGAAACTTAACAAGAGTACAAGACCATATGTATTATTTTTAATATTTTGGAAAATACTTTCTCTGTACACTGACAATCATAGATCTTGAATTTTTACTCTTTTTAATAGCATTCTGAATCCATCGGCAAAAAATCATCAATTTTGCTGTGAAAAACAGTAAAAATGAAAGTTATTTTAGTAAATATTTACGTTATTTTCTT
>JABFPJ010002797.1:0-18195 GCA_022817425.1 Gryon sp. ZL-2020
ATTGCAAAAAACCACTGGCAGTCAGTACTGGACCAGTACAGACACAGTACTAATTGCCAGCCGTTGATATCTGTGAAGTGCCAGAGTATATTGGTGTTTCATCCCAGTGCTGGCTCGTACTCCATTTACAACGGTCACCCAATGGTGACTAGTAAAGTGCCAGTGCTCAGCTATTCGACAATTTCTATTTGGGCAATTTCAAACATCGAAGTGAATTTTTTGTATGCAAAAGTTTATAAATAAAAAGTATTCGTAGAATTCTAAATATGAAAAAGAATATTTGTGTAACGTTTTTCCTGCAAAAGATACTGAAACAGAACTTCATTTTATTATGCAAAATTTGATCTAAATGTCTTTTCCGTGAAAATGGTTTTCAGGTGTAATCTTTGCACCACAGTTCATAATGTGTATATATATACTTTCATTCAATCTCTCGCAAATTTCGAGCCGTGTAATCCAACAAATTCAGATTATAGTTTCATATTTAATTTAGGTTTCATCCAACTCTGTCTACCAAATCTGTCATTATATACAATGTAACACTCAAACAAATAAAAAATACCCTTGAATTAAAATCATTCTGATTAATTTTATGAATGTAAGCACAAAAATATAAGAAAACCAATTTTTATAATGTATAAAATATATACAATTTTTTTGCAATTACATAAAAAGTTAAAAATTGTTATTATATGTTTGTTTACTATGTAAGACTAGCTCGTTTTATACAATTATTATTCTTATGAAAATATTTATTGAAATGATGAAATTTTATTATAGACACTAAATTTCAAAGAAGAAAAAACTTGTTTTACGAGTGCTTTCTCAAATAACGCTTTGAAATAAAAAGTTTAATCATCCAAACAATTTTAAATAATCTTTTCTATTATACTTTTAAATGAAACGTCTTTCAAGAATATTCCTCTGATCACATCTGGAATTAAAGTGCATCTGCGATCATTTTTATGTTTACGATAGTTGAATTATTAAATATCTTGAGATTGCGATTACAAGTCAACATATACTCGTCTACCGACGTTGACCGTAACTTTTGCAACGATCATGTCTCTTTGAGCATCACAAAAGAAGATATGTTTTATGCGCCATTTGAATATTTTTCAAAGCTATAAAAAGTATATATTACACATTCTTGAGTTTATTTTTGACGCTTTTCATTGGCTATTCGAAATAGAATCACAGAACGAATATAAAAATGTTTATGTCCATTTTTGAATGGAAACGGCTAAACAGTTTGTGCCCCACACCGCTAATAACAATACTTCGTCGTCGAATCCTTTCATTTATTAACGAATATTTAACGTTTTATTAGCCATAAACATTTTATAAAACAATGAGAAAGTATATTGATCGTCTATGGTTTTGTTTATTCATGGCTTGTTAGCGGTTTTAGTATCATCAATTAAAAGAAAATAAAAATTAATAAATATAATATTGTTTTCGTTTTCAGGAAAATGTAATTCTACAGAAATTCAACTTTGCTTTATAATTTGATTAAAGCATTACAATTAGTATTGTATTTAAATGTTTACAGCTTTTTCAAACAAAGTTTGAAAAGTAATATTATAAATCAGAACTTATTTTGTGAAAAGAATTAATTAAACAATGAATCAAACTTTTGATGCGAGATAAAGAAAGTAAACAAAAGTATCCAGCTGGCTTTGATCTATAGATAAGTTAATCTAAAAGAAAGCATTTTAATACCCGAAATAAAAACTTTGGTCGTTATTGATACAGTGACCTTACGACTTTTACGGCCAACCCAAATTGAACTTGAGCTCAAAACTGTTGAAAATAAATTGAAAAGATATTCGATAGTCGCTGCACATCGACCATTCACTTGAATTTTTCACTGCTAAAATATATAACATCGACACTGATAATATTAATTCCAATTTCGATAAGTCATACGCAAAAGAAATCTTCTTTTTTTTCAATTTTCACTTTTTCATTGCACTGATCATTGCCTTATAACTGCTCTTTATTATTTTGTCGTCTTTTACTTCTTCTTTATGAAAAAGTGAAATTCATTTAACAGTCTTACAGCGATTACGTAATCGACTCGAAATTACAACGAAAAATTAATTTTTGAAAGAATCGACGGAAATGATGCAATTGCCTACATTATTTCCTGCAAAAGATAATCGATGCGTTTAGGTATAATGAAACAACAGAAGAAGATAAAAAACGTCGTCGATTTTCTTTTTCATTCAAACCTCTTGTTCATCCTTCAATTAAGTAGATAATTGGCCATTTAAAAATACCATCACGGGGTCAATTTATTTAATTCATTATAATCTGATTCTTCGTTTAATGTTAAAAAATTAATCACGTTTTGCATTTTTTTCCGATGCATCGTTTGCCAATGACCATTCCACATTTCAGCTGTTACTCTAACTTTTTCAGATAAAATTTTCGTTCTTATTTTAGATTCAACATTTTATGACTCGCGTCTGAGCTAATTTTAGATTCAATGCTAGCTAGTCATACGGTATTCGTTATTCAGGTAAAAAAACGGATTCGTTTTTCTTACTTTCACACGAAAAAGTTGATTACATTATATAATAATTTAAGTGTTATATCTTTAATGAAGATTTTTTTTGCCTCGCGTTTTAGACAGGTAATGTTTATAATATAAGATAAATAATTATAAAATAAATAATGAACAGTTTTGTTTCAACGTTTTTTGCTACTTTTTTCTATTCTTTCGCAAAAAAGTTCACTTTAAAATGTTTCGCACGACTGTTCGTATTTATATATTGGGAACGATATTCCTTTCATTGTGACCGAAAAATGCAAATTGAAATTACCAAGTGGAAGTCGTAAATTATAGCTCTACCGAAATTTTTTCTTTTTCCCAATGTGTAACTTGAGATACGAATCATTGTTCAAGTGAACAAATGTAAATGGTTGAAAAAATCGATAAAAATAAAATGAATTTAAGTAGAGAAATTGACTGAAAAATATATGGCTACTGATAATTTTCGCTATAACTTCTTTTACGTTGTACTAATGTGGCATTTCAAAATTATATTTTTTATTATAAAAAAATACTTACAATTATTTATAACTTCTTGTATAATTTAAATGTCTAAGTACAACATGTCTCGTGTTGTTTAAAAGAATAAAAATGTGTGTAATTAAAGTAAAAATTAGAAGAAATAATTTTCTGTTTAATATAACATGAACATAAAAAATTAATTTATTTTATGATAAACGCAATTATTATAAAACAAAAACAGATGTTTTCAAAACTGCAAAATTTCTTTGCATGTTTATGATTTTTATTTAATTAGAAAACAAAAAGGTACATCGAAATAATTACAACAGAATGATTATTAAAATTTCTTGCTGAAACATTCTTCCGCATAATAACGTTATGCATTCATTGAATAATCATTAATACATTTTTAACCTACGTTTTCAGATTAACTAAGCGTAACAATTTGTTCATCTTTCCATAAAATGTAAGTACAATAATTTTATAACAGTATTTTTTTATTACTATGTAATTTGCAGCGACATTTTTTGTTGACTTGTTTTTATTCCAATATCGTTTTATATTATCATATCAAAACTTTGGCTACATTGATGCTGTAACTTTCTTTTAATTTAGCTTTCGTTACTTGCATAAATAATATACTTTATGATTGTATCAAACTTTGCTTATGATGTTTATCTAAAATTTATGAAAACTGGCTAACTTTGTTACAAAAATTTAGATTCTTCAATAAGAAATTGAAAAATCTTCAATTATTATTCTAATTAATACTTTTTGTTTTCTCTTGTTAAAGAAAAACGAATACAAAATTGAAACTTAAAAACTCAGTTTTCAACAGTTAAACAAACGTAAAAGTATTATCTTTTGTGATAGAGAACAAAAATTAATTCCGAAACTACAAACTTTCAATGACACTATATTGTAAATTCCAAATAATGTTACGAAGAAGTTTTCGTTCATTTTATATTTCATATTGAGGACAAACTCCGCAAATCCTAATCAATAATCGCTCATAACATCCCAGTAGTAATCTCTATCAACCGTCTGACATGCTTGTACACATTAGTATGCATAAGTTACATTTATAATGCATATACTTTTAGTAAGTATTCTATTTTTTATATCTCCAATCAATGTTTAGCGTATTGTAATTTCACTATAACTAATACTGAATATTTGGATTATAGTATCCAAATATGCTTTCCAAATGTATGAGCCACTTGTTAAATGATGTATGAAACAGTACTTTGTCACTATAAGCCTTCTGTAGTTAATGATTTGGCAAAGTTTCGTATAATTTAATAACACCCTATTTGCTATCTTAGTGTTTCAAAAAACTAAATCTCAATTTTTTATAACTAACAAAATATTATTATTAACTATTAATAAATACAATTATTCCTTTGAAATTATTGTCTAAATTCTTATTATGCAAAATTCAGTATCAATAGTTTGGTTTGTGATACATATAACAAGAACAAATTTAATAATAATAATAATAATGAAAAGCAACAACAGTATATTCGTAAACCAGTTTTTTGTTAGCTATCGAAGAACAGTAAACCCACAAAGCCGAGTTTTCCTACGATGATCTTGGCTATGTTGACAGGGTAGTCGTGACCATCATGTAATACTTGATATCTGATAACAAAGTACACGAGACAAAGGCTTACAAAGCGTTGCCAGAATTGTGAATATTTCCAAGCCACTCTTAAAGTTAGAACAATTGATTACCACTTTTGTCAAGTAGAAAAATCTTGATTTTCGTCTAAGTATATATTAATACAAAATAAAATGTATTTATAGAACACTTTTATAATAGAAGTAAAAATATTAGAGTAAGTAAAACAGGTTACCACAAACATGAAGTGTTATTAATATAGAGTATTATTTCAAGACATAAAATATAAGAAATGTTTCTAATCTATATCTTTAAAATGAGGTCTGAGTACATAAGTATGATAAACTTTAAGTGATAAAACCAACAAGCCGTCTGACATATAGCATTAAACTAAAGGAATTAATACTATAATTTATGTTTATAAAATATTTGGAACATGATTGATTATTTTACGAATAAAAACATCAAGAAAGCCGAAAAAAAAGAAATCTGAAATTTGATATCAGATCTAATCACATGTTTAACATAGAAAAAGTATATTTTGTCACGAAATTGTCATTTTTACCATTTCGTGTGATACGAAATCGTATTTACCTGCGAGTTTTACTGCTTTCAAACTAATTATCGTAAAATATTCTGAAAGTTGTTTATATTACGATGCTCAGAAGTAGATGAATGCGCGCACAATTTATTTCGCACAGCTTTTTGCTGAGGCAGATATACGACATAGATAAGAAAAAAAAGTATCTAGCGAAATACCCTTTTACTGGATTAATTATAATATCAGACGTTCAAGTTAGTTTGCAAAGAGCAAAAGTTACTTTAACGACAAATATATATTCACATAAGTTCCTGGGGTACATGTTTTACATGTTAACTAGAATGAAGAATTATAATAATGCAAAAATATTTCGCTGCGATATGATAATATGCGTCAAATCAATTTCACATTTTTCAACTCAGCATTACGAATCGAATTCCGGCCATTTGCTTCGTGTATACAATGCGACGGCCAATGTAAAATGGTAAAATTATCGGATGGATCTTATCATGCACAACGCGTTTCGAATAGATCGAGGAAAACTCGAAACGAAAATTAAACATTCTTTGCTCATTAAGAAAGCCAATGTAACTTTAACAAAGGTAAATTAATTTCTGTAATACCCCGCAATTCGCGAAACAAAATAAATCGAATAAATGAATGGAAATGAAAATAAATCAAGTCAAGCATTTTGAAAACAAATTGTTTATTGAATTTAAGCATACTTTATGAGATTTAATTGAAGAAGGACGCTTATGCCAACAAATTTGTATTTTTCTTTAAAATAATTTATCGAGATCAAATTATTTTTTTTTTAAATAATAGCTTATACCAACATTCAAGTACTTTTTAATGAAATACTAGGTTTTAAGTTTCATTATAGCTTAACATTAAATTGAGTTATTACTTCATATGTCATTATGTGCGAATCAGAAATGTAGTTTATTGTAAAAAAAAGATTTTCATTTCAATTCTTGGAAATAATTGCTTGACGGAATATTCAAAACTTTTTGCAATGAAAAATGTCTGCTTTATATGAAGTAAAATTGTATTTTCATGAACTAAATGCGCTTCTGAAATTCTGGTTTATATACTACCACTTTATATTTCATCATGAAACATCTAATCATATAATACTGATTATTACGACAATAATTATTATAATAATTATCATTATTATTATAACATATTTATTTAATATTAAATAATATGATGTAAAATAATTAAACTTGTAAATACGTTCAACATCTAAAACTTCTCCTAATCAATAAATTTAAACTTTATTCAATTTTTTATTATATATGTTTCATGTATAGAAGTTAAAAATAAAAAAACATGCAATTCAAATAAAACGTTGTCTATATTCGAATTGGTTAAAAAAAGTTTGAAACTTCATGCTCATCATTTGTAAAACAGAAGACATGTTTTTTTAGTAACGCGACCCTTCCGCAAAGTAGTTCAATAGCATATTAGGTCAGCCAACTATCATAAAGTCAACAGCAGTAATCCTAGCAATTTTATGATTAATGTATTTCACAGAATCTAGTCAAATATTTACTTATAGAAAATTAATGATAAGTATATATTCAACCTACGAAATAAACAAAATTAGGTTCTAGTAGACATGACATATCCATCATCATCATATTTGATGCTAAACGAAATATAAAGAAAAAGTACTATTTTAAATCATATTTTGTTATATTGTTTTTTTATTGTATAATATTACACTTTCTATTAATTTCTTACTAAACATTTAATTCAATTATAAATAGAAATTTATTATATTTTTATTTAAGCACATATTTTTTAATAGATATATTCTTTTTTAATAAGTAAAAAAGAAAAAATATAATTAACTTGAAGAACTTGAGACTTATTTGATTCTTTTAAGTATTCCGACGAAATAATGTTTAAAATGCAATAATTCAGTGTAAAGTTTTGTTCGATTACAAGTATAGATTTGCTATTAACATTGTAATAGATTTTTTTTACTCGAAATCATTTCTTTTTCTTCGTGTATAAAGTAGTAATAATGTCGCTCTATTCTCATTGTATGAAATATCTGCACATTGTGGAAGGTGTTTCATTTCACATCCCGTACTACCAATTATTCTATCATTGTCATTGCAACTGATTTATACAGTCAGTATAAAATGATATCTCTTATGCTACTCATATTACACTTGTTATAAGTTTGAAAAAAAACCTCGAAGAATTGTAAAATTTACTGCAGGAATAATATAATATATTTTTCAGTCTCCTTTAATTGAAAATAATTATATCAAAAAAAATTTAAACAGTTAAAAGAATATTTTATTGAATATAAATATAAGTATTTCTTGAAAAGTGATTAATTTTGATCTTCCCGCAATCTTTTTGCTTTTCTTTCTATAAACTTAAATCTATTTATACCTTACACTAAAAAAACTATATTTAAGAAAATATTTAATTGAATAATACACATTTTCAGTTGCAGAACATATATAAATAAAGATTACGTAGAAACTGTGGCATTAAAACAATTCGTTTACAATCTTTATGTAACAAAAAAGCAGCAAAAACTTTTATTCTGTTACGGTCACATTTACTCTCGAAGTTATTAAATGTTTCGCGTGGTATTTGAGTTTTTTACTTATTTTAATCTAAAATTTACAAAAATTCTCCACTTTTTCATATTCATGCATAATTTAATTAAATATAATGTTAATATTTTATTCCGAAGCATTTGCGTTGCTTGTGTTTTTGAGTAAAATTTATCTTGGTTAAAGTTTTAAACAAATGCTATATTTCGTATAATATCTGACTAGTTCTTACTATTGACAACGAAACGAAATTCATTTTCATTTAAAATTAAATTTCAATTTATTTTCATTCACACGCAAAATTAATTTATGTGATTTTTACCTTCGATATATTATAGTTATTAACGATTTATTCAGAATCTTCTCGTCTGTATCAAAAATAACATAAATTCATTTTCCGATTAAATGCAACTTGATTAAATTTTCTTTTGCATTTATAATGTTATAAAAATATTTATACTGTAATATTTATAATGTAACAACAATATTTTTATTTATATTGTTACAAAAATAGCACAAAAAATATTTATGAGATAACAAGTTTTTTTTCTTTAATCTACTTTATTTTTTCTTATTTATGTATGCAAAGATTATACAACAAAATCTTGAAGTACATTTCTTAACATAAATCTGTTCAATTACATTTAGAGTATAAAGTTTTATCGCATTTAATGTGTAAAGTAGATAAGTTTCTGAATCATAAATGTGTTTATGTGAAGACTTATTTTTCTTGTCCATTTTTAAGCTGCCTCTTTTTGTTTTCATTACATTTCAAAACTTGTGAATATATATTTCTAGTTCTTAAATTACCGTCACGACAGATTTTTCTTGGGAAAAGAATTATATTATATTCCGCGTTGAAAGTACACGTTAATAATAGAGAATAAGAGACGACGAAAATGTATAATATAAGCAGAATGGCAATAATAAGAAAGCGAAAGAATAGTTTTGCTTATAAGTCTTCTACGAAAAAATTGAATTTCAAAGTGTTACCCATGTATAATACATTTTGTTAGGATAAGTGCGCTGAGACAACTGTGTATAAATAATAACGAGTAGGATGCACAAGGTTTACAATAATGTCGTATTTCAATGAAAGTTACGATTATTTAAACAAGAAAATACTTACACAATTTAATAATATTATAATGTTATTTCGAAAAATAAAATTGAAATTGTTTTTATATAAAAAAAATGATTTAAAAAATCAACAATTAAATATTCGTTTTAAAGTAAATATATTAAATAATTCACTTTACGTAGTAAGTTCGAATTACTCAATTAATTAATTAATTAATTAATTTCAAAAACTCGGAAACGTTGAAATAGAAAGAATCGTGCAAAATAAACGAAATTTATAGAATGCGGAAATGTAAATTCCTTTGCTTACAATCATTTATTCAAGATAAGCTATTTTCAACACTCTGCTTCAACAGCAGATGTTCAGTGATGGAAAAATTATTCACGAATAATACATGACTTTCATTGATTACTTAATGCTTAAAAATTGTTCACCGTCTAATTGATCTGCAAATTCGTTTCATTCAATAGTACGTATTCTCGATTAACTTTCATTCCAAAAATAGAATCGTATTTAATGCAAAACTTTTAGACATCAGCAATGATACAATATTACTATCTCGGGACGATCTAAAATTAGACACAGTTCAACTGCAACCATGAACAATTTCCTCTGAATAATGATGTTATTAATAAAATACAAACAAAAAGTCACCTTCATTGAGAAATGTTATTTTTTCATTAACATTTTACATTAACAAAACAAACGAATAAAACTTATTTATGACCTGTGATTAAACATTCAACACAGTACGTGAAGAGTAAACGCGATTTTGCAATTAAGATATAAGTAACTGACCTGTACCGCGCAGGGTGACAAAAGTTGGACGTTTCACGGATATTCTCAACAGGTAGAACGCGCTGCGACGCTCGGTCGGAGCGGAGCGTAAACAACGTGGTGAAAACGCTGGGCCTGTGCGACGATAGAAGGTCTTTGACACGGGGTTGCAAAAAAAAAGCAGTTTTTATCGCTGGACCAATCAACTTTTGCGGGTCACTCAAAAATGCGTGTGATGTCACGAAAAACAAGGCAAAAGTGCAGACAAAATTTGTCAGGGACAAATGTTGAAGTTTTGCGGTTATATGAAATATTGATGATTATATCGAGAGGGGTTGACGCGAAGCGAGCGTTATCAGCTGCGAATAGGGTGCAATTGCTGTGTGGCTTGAGTCGCAGGAGCGTACGAGCTAGCTCTGTCCGGTTCTCCGGTTCTATGCCGGGTGCTACCCGTAGAGTCGGCGATTGCGCTGTATGCCACCATACCGTCGCGATTGCACTTTTCTCCGCCGCAGTAATCTCGTTGCGAAGCACGTAACGAAAGTCTGCACTCTACGCAATACTATGTTATACTTGCGTAGCTTATCATATAGTATCGAGTAAAAAGAATGAAAGTCGTGCATTGCTTCCACGTGCATTTACCCAATTTTTCAAAATCATTTTTCGTTCAAAAGATTACATTTTTTAAATGAAAATATTCCATTTTTGAATAACATTGAGCAAAATAAATAGTCAAAATACCAATTTAATCAGTAAAAGCATTTAGATACACTGACAAAAGTAAGCCTATAAAAAATTATCATCTTTCTGACAAAATAGGGATATACTTGTAAAAAATCAAAAAATTATCATCTTTTCCGATAAATATATTCGTTTTTATGACAATAATTCTCAAGCTTCGAAGACTTTTTATCAGAAAAGATGATAATTTTTTGGTTTTTTACAAGTATATCCGTATTTTGTCAGAAAGATGATAATTTTTATAAGTTTACTTTTGTTAGTGTAGTAAATAATTTAAAAAAAAGCTAGACTACAAATTTTTTTTATTATCAAAGTTAATAAACAATTTAAAAAACAGACTTTTTGGTTTCTGCATTTTGAAAAATGTTTATAGAATATGATATATTTGAATGATAACAAGCAGATATATAGATAGCTTAATGGGTACTTAGGTTTGACCCAAACCTGAGTCTCATCGTACCTTTAATCAGTATTTTTAATCAGGGTCATATAAATGCACGGCTGTTGTTTTGCATATCGGTGTCCTATCATATCATCATGTGACGCATCGATCAAAATTACACTTTCCCAGCGTAAAGTTTAAAAATTGTTCAAGCTGATCAACAACGGATCTAGTTCAAGCATCCATCAATTTATTTACACGTAGAAATTGAATTGAAGCTGAAAGTTGGGATAAGTTAGTTTCAAGATTTGGGTAGACAGCCAATGTCTTGTTCTGTTATATATTCAAATCAAATCCTCTAAACAAAATACATGTTTTCAGATAGACGTTTAGGTTGTACGAAATACTTTCGGATACTTTAATAGAATATACATATGTAATGAAAGCAAAACAAAATTGCGTTATTTTGTATGTTACTGTAAACTTGTCACAATGACTGATTTCAATAAATTTAATAAAATAATTTCTATTTCAATTTTTTTATTCATAATTCCTTCATTGATGATTATGATTATATAACTTCAAAATAAAAGAACTTAAACATACAAATGATAAACAAAATAAGGAAATGAAAGGTGTGCTAAAAGGTCATGAAAACTGAACATTTCTGTTATAAAATTATACATTAATAAAAGTAATTGTCACAGAAATTGAAGAAAAGATTGTTTCATAAGAAGCTTACATACATCGCGAAAATATTCTTCGAATTACAAATGACAATAGATTTAAAGTTATCGAATTTTTCGCGTAATTTTTCCTTTTTTTCGAATGAATTTTATATAACTTGGATTATGATAGTCCTATTATAAATTCCTTATAACAACTGTATTTTTCGTTTATTTCATAAGACCTTTTTAGTACAGATTCATATTTTCACATAATTCTCTAAATAAACTATTTATTTATTCCTCTTTTTTTGTATGCTGCCTTTTATTTATCTTGATCATTTAAATGTTTGTGTTTGTAAATGCAAAATTTAATTTACTTTGAAAAAATAGTAATAATAAGTTAAAAAAGTATTAATATGCAGCATCACAGTGTAAATAATTTTAACGTTGCATCCTGACGCTGAGTTAAATGCATTTTTCACTCAGAATTTAAATATTAGAAAAAAACTGCAAACCAACCGCAATTAATTACTATATTCTCATCTAGAAAACAGAAAAAAGATGCAAAATTATCATTTCTAGAATTTTTTTAATAAATATTGCAAGTCAAATATGTTTGTAAAAAGTCAGACAAATACGATTATCGCATTGAATATTTGTGTCATATTTATTTTTATAATATTTTCTCTTGTATTTATTATACATGTTTATTTTAACATTTTTTTTTATTTCTTTCAATTTTTAGTCACTGAATCTTATAATATTTTATTTAGGAATGAAAATGTTACACTTTTCCTTTTCAATAAAGAAAAAAGAATGTTTCTTATTTTATCTAACGGCAAAAAAGACGTTAAGTTTTATTCCATCTTTCGTCTAATTAATTGAACCGAAATTCAATTCGCTTATTTTTCGTTCAACTACACACTTTAATTTTAATTTATCGTATCTCTTGATTTTCCACTTGAATGGATAAACACAAGATGGAATTAAGAGTTTTAATGTTATAATTTTTCACGCGTAAATAATCAATCGACAGATCTTTTTTGACTGCTCCAAAATCTCTCGAAATCAGCACAGCTTGTTCCCATTATCAGTGACCTCTTGGCCGTAGCGTGTCCTAACCTACTTCTGCATTTTTGGACATGGCAAAATTTACTGCGACGAGACGTTCTACGTAAAACAAACATTTTCCCAATATGATTACGACATTGTTATCTAAATGTCTACATCATGGTCTAAAAATAAAACTTTTGCATTTTTTTCTGATCTTGAGTGTTTTTTTTTTTTTTTTTGTCCAAACTAAGTTTACAAAACACAAGTCATTTATCTCTTGAACGTTTATTATTTGGCACGTTGGATAGATTTTCGTGATATACATATATCAGATTGAAAGCGGGAAGTAATTTTGAACAGATTACCGCTAATTAAATTAAATTAATCAACTTGATTAAAATACCCGATCAATTTCAACTATTCTCATTAAATAATAAACTTTGAACAATTTTTGATCGTGAAATGTATTACATATTCTTATGTTCAATGAAGAAATATGATTAGATGGTTAAACTATACGAAAGTTAGCGATGATAATAATGCTATTATTTCGTAAATGCAGAATTGTGCGACTATAATTTTAAACACGTTTTTGCAAATTGGGACACTAAACCACGAATTGTGATGAACAACGTGTAAAATACTCGTGTGATTTATAGTGTTTGACAATAACATAATTTATATTTATCCACAATATAATTATATCTAAGCAAAATTAACCGCTAATGAATACAAAATTACATTAAATTTGTGTGTAAATAATATCATCAAAAATCATATACAGCGATTAAAACTATTTTATTGAAATTGATATTAAAATATTTCTTATTTCTATATGACGGTAATTTTAATCAATATTACAATATTAAAAATATTCAATATGTAATTTAATTTAATAAATAATTGTTGCTTAAATAAATTCAAGTCAATATTACTATAAATCACAATATATATTGCAACGATTAAACAACTATTCATTGGAGAATTCACTGATTTATGCATTTCGCTCTTGTAAATAATTGTAATAAATCTAGTCGCCTGTAAGCAAAACATAGCAATGTAATCCAACACACACCTCGCGTGTTTTAAGTCAATCAATGTTTTCATCGGAATTTTCAATTTTATTACACATTATTCTCTAGTTTTCAACACTCTCGAGTCAAAGTACACAGCAATGATTTCCTAAATTATCACAGTACTTTTTTCACTTCAACTTTATTAGGATATTACTTTGCATGTATCATGAAAATAAACTTCAAATAAACATTATATGATAATTTGCAATTCAATCAAAAATTAATATTAAACAACAAAGCAGTTGTACTCGTGAAATAAATAATTTAAATAATTGAATTCATTCACAAACAAGATTTATACTCTCGGAATTGTCAATTAATATTCCTCGATCTGCGTCTATTCAAATTTTGATGAAATTGATGATAACTAAATTTTATATTCCAATCTGCTGATTTGTACCAATCAGTAGATATAAAGTATAAATGATGCAAAATATTTAAACACAATTATTAATAAAATGGAAATTAATATTTCAAACGAATTTTCATTCAAATTTTATTGAATTATTTAATTTTACAAAACTGATTATATCTTGAAATTGTTGGAAATGATTGCAAATGAAAATTTGTACTGCAAAGGCAAATTGGATAAAATAATTGAAAGAGTTCCTTTAGCAATTTTAATAACAAATTATTCGGTCATTCGAGGTAACCGGTACGCATTATACCATCGTGAAATAAACCTGGGGCGCCAACCGTGCGGCTGACGTAATACGCTTCGGACTACTCGTACTCACTCACAGACGTTATTCTGGCCATTTTTGGCACGCTCTCGATAATGCATGAATTATAGCAAATTGCGAGTACGTGAGCTTGATTAGCTCTGAAATATTTGCATATAAACACGGCAAATAAAAATTCGTTTAAATCAACTTCATTCATTCTTTACGTAATATTTATTAAAGCTTATTGTAAAACGTTTTATATTAGATAAATTATGTCAGAGAATAATTTTCTTTCAAAAATTGACATGTGGTGTAGAATATTTAGGAGTTACTTATTGTAAAAAATAGAAATTATTATTCACTCAAAAATTTCTATTGATTCTTTGAAAATTTTTACTTAAAATAATTATTTAATGATAAAATATTTAAAATTTGTTAATAATTTTTTTTAATTTAATAATTTAAAAAAATTAATGATAAGATATTTAAAAATAAGATAATTATTTAATTAAAACGTAACCTGACACTGTACAACAAATCTGATACAATTTTAATTAACTGTAATATAAAAAGTAGTTTGATCTTATCAACGAAAGCCTAAATTGCTTGCTTTTTTCATGTTTACTATAATTATTTCTTCAGTATATAAAATGGATGTATATGATTTTGATTAAATAAGACAATTATACATGAACATACGTTCTACATCAAATCCGATTAAAATAGTTAAAAGCAATATTAATAGTAATATAATGTCATCATTAGTGTTTCGTTATTTGCACTGATTTGCTATTAAAATTAATTAAGAAATAAGTTTAAATGTTAACCTAAATTTGTCCAATATCAATACAATTGTTCAATTTTACTTTCACACTGAACAGACGTTATGTCACAAAATGTTCAATTTTATGAGAAAAAAGTATAAAAATTTGTGTACTTAAAATATAAATGTAAAATAATGCATTTTCAAAATTAAACTTAACGTCACAAATGTTCATTTAATTCAGAAAACTGCATATTTACTGGACTTGCGTTCAAACAGCCGTTAAACTGTGTCCTACATAGCGATATTTTTATGAAAATAATATCATATAACTTGAACCAGAAGTTTAATATAAAAAACCATATATTTCAGAAAACATAACAGAATTATATTTTTATATTCAACCATTTTACAACTGAAACATTATTTTTAGATTAATATTCCTTTCAAAGTGTTTTAGTTTTGGAGAAAATGTTTTCCTGAAAATGCAAAAATATTGAATTGATGTATGAGAAAATAAAGTACTTTAATATTGTATGAAATCCTAAACTATGTGCCGGAAAACTCAAAAAATATGATGAGTTATGTTATGGAAATAGTTGTTTCTTCAGTTTCTGAAATTCTTTCTCCAACTGAAGGAAGAACCCGCATTCGATTTTCGGTATCCTAAAACAATCAAAAAAAGACAAATATCACTTTACAATCTAAAATAGCATCGAAACTCATTAAAAATATATATAAAAGATGTAAATAATACAAAAATAAATTATATACACTAAATAATGTTTGAGAAAACAGTGCTTGTTTTAGTATCTTTGGATAATAACCACTTCTATTTTGCAAGTCCATTTACTTAAACCTGTGTTCTTATCAAAGTCTCTAATCGTAGCCAAAGCTTATGGCCAAAGTTTAGCCGTCAGTTTGCAAAACACTTTACGTTACTTCGAATGCTCTCCATATATGCTACTCTAACAAGCACTTCTTGTAAACGTTTTGGATTTACATCTGTATAAGAATAATAAATAATAGCAGAGAACGCAAATGCTACAGAAACTGAACAAGTGAATCATAAATGTAAGCGTAGCTTTTATGAAACGTATGGCATAAACATATTTGTAATTTTGTAAAAATATTATTAGCCACAATAGAAGAAAAATATTTGGACAAATTAATGTTTTATTATTATTCCCTTTTTTTCATTTGATCTGACCGTAAGACAATTGCAAGTCAACAAAAAAAAGTCTTCTATACTAGGTTATTTCTTTACGTCTAGTTATTTTGTATAAAATAGATCACGACACGGTGACCCTTTAAAAAGCGAAACATTTTATCGGCCAACTATCCAAAGTTGCAATTTTGCGCGACAAGTCTGAGACGTTTTATAAAGATTCTTTAGAACTATAGTAGCTGACGTAGCGACGAGTTTATCGCTTCTTTCTGAAAAACATCACAGAAAATACATCCTTACGAAACGCGGTCGATGAGCAAATAACTGACCTCACTTAATTTGTTAGATTATTGTATTCCTTGGCACAAGACAAGAAGATGATGCATGATTCGGTACACTTTACACAATACAACGCAAAGAACTGTCAGAGAGACAATAAAATGTTCGTAATGATTACTAAACTCTGCTTGAATTTATTTCACAAATGTTCCTTACGGAAACAAATGTTATTACTTTTTTTCGAGAAATTGTATATAATTTATCACATAAAGTTCTTGCTTGAAAAATGTTGAAAATTATATCGTAAATTAGCTAATTTATATATATAAATGTTCAACTGTTGACTATAAAAGTAAATGCTATTTCAAATTTTAGAAAATTGAGAAAGAAAAGCTATTTCTATAAACGGTCGAACAAAAATAATCCAGGTTAATCGAACGCTTGCTAGTAAAATAAGAATATCTAGAAAGTCATCTTTCTGGCAACATACTCCGCAGACTTTATCATGATGTAATACAAAACATTGAGCGATTATATCGAAATCGCTAGATTTGAAATCAGCGCTTCTTATTTTGTAAAATAAAAGTATAATTAAGTACTTGGCTTTTAAAGTAATCTTTTTAAAGCTACATATTCAATTTAAAAATTGGTACAAATAATTAAATGAATGAATTAATTTAATTTATTATTAATTAAATAACATCTAATATTAATTCAATTATAAAAATACTAGCATACCCTAACGGAACAAAATATATTTCGAAATATATGCAAAAATATATATGAATATGTGCACATATATTTTCGGCAAAAAGTTATATATTTCTGAAATATATTTGTAAAAATATAAGTAAAAATATATTTGTAGAATATATGCAAAAATATATTTACATATAAAAAAATATATTTGAAATATATTTTCAAATATATTTCAGCGGAAAAAGTTATATATTTTGACATATATTTTGATTTATATTTTTACCGTACGGGTAATTATATTCTACATCACATTTTACATTCCATGTTGCATTTGAAGAATTGTTGAACAGTTTGATTACTTTACTTATGTGTTCATTAAGCTAAAATTGTATCGTACAATTATTGTATTCAAATGTTACACTTTTTTACAACATTTTATACTGTTTAGAATATCATAAAAGTACCGGCGAATGTAAATATCCATTTTAATATACAACAAAAGTGTAATGTAAAGTAAAATGTTTCATTATTATAATGCAAGGCATCAGGCAATCACTTTCGTCGAATGTTAATTTTGCTCTGGCTACCAACCACAAACAAGTAACAGCTTGATCGCACTGTCATTTGATCTCACAACTGTGTATGCATATCATCGTTGGTCCAGATGCTATGCATCATCGAACGATTGCTTGTCAGTATGCTTAACAGACTTAATTACAAACGATATGTGTGTGTATGATAACACTCATATACTCCCTAGTAAAAATTTGATGAGGCATGCCACACCTAGTGTATGGCCATGATAAGGATAGCCTTAACAAAACCCGTTCTCAGTTTTTCTGATCTGGGCCACATTAGACCCACATGAGGCAAGTATCATGTTTTTTTCGAAAAGTGGCATCCTGCTCAGGACCACATGCGATATTCTGATAAGGCAATGTAATGTGTGTAACGCTAGGCATCGTTATGGCCATAATCAGTTATACCATAATGTGGTTTGCCTTATAAGAACCTGACAAGGTCCACATCTGGTTGCCATGACGTAAAATTGACTTTTTTTTATTAGGCTACCCTGAT